>JAPYYM010002143.1:0-12621 GCA_028534135.1 Potos flavus
TTAGGATTATTTAACACCTCTAAACCCACTTCCACATTTGTAAAATGGAGAGTTATAAAATCCCCAAAGGGTTCTTTTTCTAATTAACTGAGAATAAGCAAGTGAAAGCATCTAGCACAGTACCTTTGCTTATCACAACCAGACTATCAGTTTTCATGTCAGATTATTAGGTTGGATGTGAAAATTACTTTCTAATGCTCCAGTTTCTGAACCTGTGATTTTAAATGTAAATGGTTTTTAACTAGAAAAATACTTTCACTAATGAAGTATTTACTCTTATTTCTTATTAAAGGATTCTTCAAAAGAATTTTTGATAAATTTTGAAAGGTTTTAAATGTTATTCTGAATCAATTATGTTGTAGAGAGACTAATTTGAGGATTAAACAAAATGAAAATGAGCTGCTCATATTTGAAGAAAATGTGGAACATGAAATATTAGGATGGAATATCCAAGGAAGAGAACCTAAACTAATATATCTGTGTTAGAATGACGGAGTTTAAAATATGTGAAGGATGATAATCAGCTTTTCTGTTATCCTCATCAAGGCTTAAATTCCAACAAGAATTTTTTGTTTGGAAAAATAAATTTCCAGGACTCTTCCAAATGTAGTATTCTGTAAAAGATATTCTTTCCATATAAAGAAAATGACAGATTTTTTTTCTTTCCTCAAAGCAGAGGTTTCAGGATTATCAGAGATTGTATCATTTATGGATGTTTTTTCCTGTAGTGTCATCATCGATTGTATCACATTTATTATAGCCTCACGTTTTATGTTGGCCCTTCTCTATGCTGTTTTCATGCCACAAATATTTTTACACAATTAAATATTTCTAAATAAAAGCTATTAAAATGAATACATATATTTATATATATTATATATTTATATATAATGAATATAATTATTAAAATGAATAATATGGACCTCTATTTCCTCCCTACAGAGAGGAGATGTTCTTGTACATTGTGTTTATTGCAACTGTGGCTGCTACTCCTTTCTTTGGTTTGGTAGTTTGGCAGTTCATATCGGAGGGGGGCAGTAATTTCAGTGTCCCTATTTGTGAGTAAAGGCATTAACCAGAAATATATCAACGCCAGTGAATTTTCGTAACGATTTCTGTACTAAGTGCCATTAAGCTACTTTCATTCCATATTCTGGTTTTCTGTGTAGCAGTTACTGTTTTGGCCATTATTCTCATCAGCATCCATTTTCTTCAGCTACATTTTGTAGATGTGAATTTAGCCAAGAAAATTTTTGTGTTTGTATTTTTTTTTTAAAATATTTTATTTATTTATTTGACAGAGAGAGAGATCACAAGCAGGCAGGGAGGCCGGCGGGGGGGGGGGGGGAGCAGGCTCCCTGCTGAGCAGAGAGCCTGATGTGGGGCCTGATCCCAGGACCCTGAGATCATGACCCGAGCCAAAGGCAGAGGCTTTAACCCACTGAGCCACCCAGGTGCCCCTTGTTTGTATTTTTAATCTGTGTAGTTTTACATTGATTTTTCCCACTGTAGAAGTATGAACTAGATAAAAAACTACATTTTGTTTTTATGTCTTGGAGCAAGGAGCATTTGTAGTATGAAGCCATTTCCTACTGTTCTGCCCCAGGAGGAGAGACTTTAATTTATGTATCTTTTGATCCAGTAATTTCATTTTTAAGTTGTTTTCCTAAGAAAAAGAATACAGGGGCGCCTGGATGGCTCAGTGGGTTAAAGCCTCTTCCTTCGGCTCAGGTCATGATCTCAGGGTCCTGGGATTGAGCCCCGCATCGGGCTCTCTGCTCGGCGGGGAGCCTGCTTCCCCCTCTCCCTCGCCTGCCTCTGCCTACTTGTAATCTCTTTCTCTCTGATAGATAGATAGATAGATAAATAAATAAATAAATACATACATACAAACAAATATTTTGGTCATTCCAATTTAATGAACAATTTTTGTGGCGAAAAATTTGAAATAAGTTGAAAGTTCAGCAGTAGATAATTACATATTTTTCATTGTTTACCGTGTAACCATTTTACCATAATGATGTGGCAGATACTTAATCACAAGTCAATAGCTCTCAGCCTTTCAGGATATATTCTTACCTGAAAAGAGCCATTTATGGAAAACTATATAAATGATGATTCCATTTAAAATACACCCATACTCAGGGGGATGGGGTAACTAGGTGATGGGCATTAAGGAGGCAGATGATGTAATGAGCACTGGAGGTTATGTAAGACTGATGAATCACTGACCTCTACCTCTGAAACCAAGAATATATGTTAAGTAATTGAATTTAAATAAATTTTAAAAATATATACATACTCATCAACATGTAGATTATTCTCTCTGGGTAGTAGGATCACAGATAATTATTGCTATTTATAATTTGCATGTTCATTGACACGTGTTCTCAGAAGGTGAAAAGTATCACATTTGTATTTTCCTTAATCCCATTCTTACCATTCTTTTACATCTGGTAGAGAAATAGTGTGTATAATGGCTAGCGTGGGCTTTAGCGTCACAAAGACCAGAGTTTGAATCCTGGCTTCCCAGTTAGTACTTCTGTGACCTGTTACAAGTGATGAGACCTCATCGGGCTTTACTTTATTAATATTGATTGATCTTTAAATAGGTGGGTTTTTGGGGTGCCTGGGTGGCTCAGTTGGTTAAGCATCTGCCTTCGGCTCAGGTCATGATCCCAGGGTCCTGGGATGGAGTCCCAGGGAAACTGCTTCTCCCTCTGCCTCTCTCTCTCTGTCTCTCATGAATGAGTAAAATCTTAAAAAAAAAATAGTAACTGGGGTTTTTTTGGAAGATTAAATGAGCATATACATGCAAAGGTCATGTAAGATGTCTGGTGCACTGTGAGCTTACAGTAAATGCTGGCTATTGTCACAACCACATGAAAATGCCAATATTCTTTAGTTAAAGCAATTTTTTAAATTTAAAAGGGACATTTTTGCTTTAGGACATTTAGAAAATACAGGAAAATATAAAATATAATCCCACTAGTCAAAGATCATTAGAATCATGGTAGTATATACAATTTTATATCCTATGAAAAACCAATACCTTAATGAATTGCTACATGTTCTATGTTTAATATATTTACTGACACATGGACCCATTTGTAATCTTTTCAGATCAAAACTTAAAATAGAAGATATAAAAGAAGCCAACAAAGCATTGCAGGTGAGTAGAAAGTGTTTTTCTCAAGTAGGAAAGTAGAGATATGTGTGTCTCCAATAGAAGGTAAAGCCCTGTATCAACCTAAGGTACTGTTACTGAATCTCAGGATGTATAGAAGCAGAAGCACTGAACAGGAATCTGGGATGATGGGGATCCAGCTCCTCCCTGTTATATCTCGAATCAGTCAATAATCATGTTGGAAATGACCTTGGAAAGAATTTTGTCTATCTTCCTAAGAAGCATGTCCTGACACAGTGAAACTGTCTTTGAGAGTCCTTGAGTTCCTGTGCTGGTCTGTAACTTACTAGTTCTGACTGTCAACAAGTCATACCTTCATGGAGTTCGTTTCCTCTTCTGAATGGCTTCTGAAATGGGCATATGAGTTTGCACAGGTTGCTTTGAATATTGAGGTTAATATGTGTGAAAAGTGATTAGGACAGTGTTTGGGTATATGGTTCTTTTTTTTTTTTTTTTAAAGATTTATTTATTTATTTATTTGACAGAGAGAGAGAGAGATCACAAGCAGGCAGAGAGGTGGGCAGAGAGAGAGGGGGAAGCAGGCTCCCCGCTAAGCGGAGAGCCCGATGCGGGGCTCGATCCCAGGACCCTGAGATCATGACCTGAGCTGAAGGCAGAGGCTTTAACCCACTGAGCCACCCAGGCGCTCCTGGGTATATGGTTCTGAATGTGTCTGGAGGCAGAATCCTTTCTACAACATAGGAGAAAATAGTCTCTCTGTGAGTAGTTCAGTGAGATTGCCTTCTACCACACAGCTTCCCATTCTGTTTTTTTTTTAGCCAAGTGTTACATGAAAATAATTTAAGAAGTCAATTAGTGCTAGAAAGAATAAAAAAAAAAATGGTAGCAGTCTCCTGTTCTTCACCCCCTTGTCCCTTATCCAACCGAGCTCCTGCCACCTGAAGGGAGCTACTTCCAATTCTTTTAGTTGTTTCTTCTGGCTTTATCCCCTATTTCTAAATAATAGGCAGTCTATATTTTCACTCACTTATTTCTATATTACTCACTTATTTAAGAGCTATTTTAGACCTATCTATAGCCTGGTTAAGATGGTGGGTGAGGAATTTTGCTTACTCGCACCCTGGTCTGTTTGTTCTTCATTGTTCTCCCAGTATAATCAAAAATTTTCATGTAATTCATTTACTATATATTCTTTGACTATTTAAATATTGTTCTTTGCTGGGCCATGTAGTATATTGTGATTATGTTTTCTTTCTTGAACTATTTCTTTTTTTCCTCTGGAGTTAATAATTGCCTTTCCCCTGAAACTAATATACTATATGTTAACTAAATTGAATTTTAAAAAATTAAAAAAATAGTTTTGTATTAGAGCATCTGGGTTTTCTTATACCTTCAAATGCTTTTATAATTTTTTTTTTTTTTTTAGATTTTATTTATTTGGGGATGCCTGAGTGGCTTAGTCGGTTAAACATCTGCCTTCGGCTCAGGTCATGATCCCAGGTTCCTGGGATTGAGTCCTGCATCGGGCTCCCTGCTCAGTGGGGAGTCTGCTTCTCCCTCTCCTTCTCTCTCTCACGCTTGCTTTCTCTCTCAAATAAAATCTTAAAAAAAAAACTTATTTAAAAAACCAAAAAACACTGGCATACTCTGATTACCTTATAATAGAATGTTTGCTCCCTGATTACATTCTCTTCCTTATAAAAACAATTCTCTATTTTGTGTTCATCATTATGTTGTTTTTCTTTATAGTTTTATCATTCATGTCTATCTTCAACAAAATATTATCTGGAGTTCTCCGTTTTGATATGTATGAAAATTGATTTATATTTGACTGGATTTTTTTGTCCTTGCTGTTGACCAGTTGATGGGTCTGGGATAGCTGTCCTACAGAGTTTATCACGTTCTGGATTTTATCTGCTGGCTCACAGTAATTTTAAACTTGTTCCTCTGTTCTCTTATTGCCTGTCAACTGGAAGTTAAATGTAAAGGTTTGGTTAGATTCAGGTGCAGCTTTCTGTGAGAATTTTTTTTTTTTTTTAAGATTTTATTTATATGAGGGAGAGAGAGAGAGAGATCACAAGTAGGCAGAGAGGCAGGCAGAGAGAGAGAGAGTGGGAAACAGGCTCCCTGCTGAGCGGAGAGCCCGATGCGGGGCTCGATCCCAGGACCCTGAGATCATGACCTGAGCCGAAGGCAGAGGCTTTAACCCACCGAGCCACCCAAGCGCCCCTCTGTGAGAATTTTTAATCTCTGCTATCATATTTTTAATATTCAGGCCCTTATTTACTCATTTTTCCTTTTAAAAACGGCATCCTGCATTTTATCTCTGAGGATATTCATTATAGTTTCTTTCGTTTTCTTTTGCTACCACCATTCTTTCTTCTGAATTCCCTTCCTGGGTTTGTTTGGCTAAGTACCTCATGCCCATAAATCCCATTTCAATAAAGGCACAAAAAATCTTGAAAGCCCTGTGTAGGTGGTTGGGTAGATGGGGATGTTGTTATAGACTGGTAGGCCTCACCATAGAGAAATCTGTTAACTAGCAAACTGCTGGGCACCCTCTCCAAATTATGTTAGTATCTACAGGACTTTTCTCTGTGGCAGCTTTCTCCAGAGAAGAATCCTCTAGTATCTTTTCTGCACAGTGTGGTTGGGTGGCTGACGTTCTGAAATTAGGCAGAGAATAGCCATGTTTACAGAGCAATAGCTTGCTCCCTTCTAGTTTTGACTCTGCTTGAAAACAGCTGTTTCCTTGAGGAAGCAACTTTAGCTTTCTGGACAGGTTTTTGTATCTGTAAAATGGGAGCTGTAGGTACTGATCTCTGAGGTCTCTTCCAACTGACACACTAGGCCTGCCCTGCTTGTACAGCTTTTCTTCTTGGGAGGCGGGAAGGGTAAGTTCAGTCAAATTAAAATAAGTCTAGGGGTGCCTGGGTGGCTCAGTTGGTTAAGCATCCAACTTTCATTGAATTTGGCTTGAGTCGTATCTCAGGGTTGAGATCGAGCCCCGCGTTGGGCTCTGGGCTCAGCGGAGTCTGCTTGTTTCCTTCTATTGCCCTCTCCCTGTTTGCACACGCTCTTTCAAATAAATAATTCTAAGAAAAAAAAAAGTAAAATAATTCTGGAAGACCAAGCCCTGATGTCAGAAAGATTACCTTTTTTTTTTTTTTTTTAAAGATTTTATTTATTTATTCGTCAGAGAGCAAGCGAGCACAAGCAGGCAGAGTGGCAGGCAGAGGCAGACGGAGAGGGAGAAGCAGGCTCCCCACCGAGCAAGGAGCCCAATGCGGGGCTCGATCCCAGGACCCCGGGATCACGACCTGAGCTGAAGGCAGCTGCTTAACCAACTGAGCCACCCAGGCGTCCCATAAAGATTACTTCTGCTTGGAAATCTGCTTCATAGCAGGCTCTCCATCCCTTAAGGTATAGCTTGGCAGGAAGCAAAGCTGCTTCCACTAGGTGGCTTTTGGATATTTGGGAAGTCACTTTCCTTTTTATTGGCATCAACAAGTTGCATTGGATTATCTTTAAGGTCCCATCTTAATTTAAAAAAAATTTTACAATTCAAGTCATTTGATTCTTTACTGGTGTTGTCTCGTAGGAGCTATCCAGGTTTTTTTTCCCCCCTCTAGCTTGATTGTAAGAATACAATAGTATATGTGTACATGTAATACATATACAATATGTATGTTAACGGTTATTGGTAAGGCTTCTGGTTAACAGGTTATTAAATGAAAGTTTTGGGGGGGTAGTCAAGAGTTATATGCAGATTTTTGTCGATGTGGGGTTTGGCACCCCTAATCCCCATTTGTTCAAGGGTCAGTTGTACTTGGTTCTTTGGCAGCAGCAAGGTGGCTTAGTCTAGACTGTTTTAAAGAGGAACATGTCGGGGGAAAAAAAAAAAAAGGAACATGTCGGGGTGCCTGGGTGGCTCAGTGGGTTAAAGCCTCTGCCTTCGGCTCAGGTCATGATCTCAGGGTCCTGGGATCGAGCCCCGTGTCGGGCTCTCTGCTCAGTGGGGAGCCTGCTTCCGACTCTCTTTCTGCCTAC
Source organism: Potos flavus (assembly GCA_028534135.1). Classification (NCBI taxonomy): domain Eukaryota; kingdom Metazoa; phylum Chordata; class Mammalia; order Carnivora; family Procyonidae; genus Potos; species Potos flavus. The sequence continues at coordinate 7,199 of JAPYYM010002143.1, forward strand.
TTGTGATCTCTGTCAAATAAATAAAAATCTTAAAAAAAAAAAAAATGAACATGTGATGACATTAATCAGAAACATTGAAGACTGTTCCTTCACCTGGGTCTTCCATATAAAACTGGCATCTAAACAAAATTGCTTTTGTAGGGAAAAAATGTTCCTAGCCAGGATCTTAGATGGGTCAATTTATAAATTTCAGGTGTCATGTTAACTCTCACCTGTTAATGACTTACAATACATACATTTTCTACTCATCTACAGTAGCCATAACATTTGTTATAGAACTTAGGGGAAATTAATAGCCATGTAAAACTTAAGGTGAAGTCTCCTCTAAAATAATGAATTCTAACATCTGATTTCCAGATTTAAGGACTTACTGTGGTATATGGACTACATATTGCCAAACTCATAGGCATTTCATCGTGAAAATGTATCCTTACATTTTGTTGGACTAGATAATCTCTAAGGCTCTTTCTTCCTTAAAGAAAATTCCCATTAATAAATTTTTAAACATTTTATAATGGAAATGTCCAAACAATTGTACAGAGAAAAGCTAACCCATTACCCAGTTTCAATATTTAATAGTATATGGCCTATCTTGTATTTATATTCATTCACTATCCCTTCTCCCTCACCCAGATTATTTTGAAGCAAATCCCACACTTATTCTCCAACTATTTCACCCTCTCTCAAAGAAAAGGACTCATTTCCAAGTCATCTCTCTATATTCCTACAAGATGTTCTTGGTTAAAAATGTTTTCACATGTAATTTTTAATGTTAACAATTTTAGCATTAATTTTCATGCTTCTTCCTTCTAGGGACTGGTTTGGTTGAAAGACAAAGAAGCAACACATTGTAAACTTTGTGAAAAGGAATTCTCACTCTCTAAGAGAAAGGTAAGGGAAATAGGAAGTGAGTCCAAAGGACTTGATGCAAACATGGCTTCTAATTTAACTCAGTTTTTTTCTTTGATTTTTCCATTTAATAGCACCACTGTAGAAATTGTGGGGAAATTTTCTGTAATGCTTGCTCTGACAACGAACTGCCTTTGCCTTCTTCACCAAAGCCAGTACGGGTTTGTGATTCCTGTCACGCATTGCTGATCCAGAGATGCTCGTCTAATTTGCCATAAGACTCCAGAACTAAGTCCTTATGTATGAAAGTATCTACAATGAATGGTTAATGGATGAACCATGTACATGATGTATTTAGATAGCCCTTCTTAAGCAGCTTTCAGACTGTATTAGTACCAGTTTTATCTTCCATGTATTCAGCTCATGGGAATTAGAAGCTATAGAATAGCTTATTGTTATTAAAAAAGAACTTTCAACAGGGCATGCTTTAAAATAACTTTTGCTTAATTCCTAATTGATGTAATAGTCATGTAACTTATAACACCACTAAAAAGGCCAGATAGCAGAGCTAACACACATTTGCCTTATTTTGTAAAGGCCTTCTTAAAAATAGGGGTTCAGACTCTTTTGTTCTGCAAATTGTCAAGTTGGTATTTGATGGTGCCTGTAATTTTCTTAATGCACTTTAAAGCTTCACAGTTCTCAGATCAGAAATACACTGAACTTTTTACAGGTATTAATATTCCAATTCAGCTGTCTTTTCATTAGCTTGCTAAGGTTTCAACCTTACTTGTCCTTTCTGCCCTACTTCCTTTGCCCATTTTGCATTAAAAAAGGCCAATATTTTATCCTATAAAATTTCCTTTTGGTCTTCCTCTATTCAATGTATTTATTGATATTTTCAGATATAGTAGGTTAGAGGTATTACCTCAACTTTTTCCTTGTTTTGAAAGGAAGTTAAACCAGTCTTTTACATTATTACTTGCCCATCTTTCCATATTATACCCGACTCACAATACTTTAGAGAGGGCTCACATCTCTTTAAATTATTAAGAAAAAAAATCCATCCCCAGAAAAAAATGTTTTATTAATAGTAAAGTATTACAGGCTCCTGATTGATTCTCCTCTAAGCATTAAAGGAGAAATCTAAAATAGTTTGCCTTTGATAGGATTTGAGTAATTAAAAATTTTATTCTATTTACATTCCAGTAGCTTTTAGGAAGCACTACAGTGTAGTGATCCACTACTGCAGTGCTGTATAGAGTGAAATATTCATTCTACTGAGCGCCTCCATGCCAGGATCCTGAGCAGATGATGTCTCAGCCCTGCCATGAAATACGTGGTCTACTTCAAGCATGAAAGGTTCAATAAACACTAATCCCATTTTACCATACTTGTAGCACACCAAGAATATGTAAAATGTTACCCTTGTATAATTAATCCTTTGTATAGCATCACCACTTGGGAGATCCTTTTCTCCTCTTTGGTATTAACTTCAGCCATGCACTTTAAGTCGTGAACCTTTCAAACAGGTCAGATAAGAATCTTTGATTACTTCTAGGAGCATTACATTTAGTGAATTAATCATGTCCCCCCTTCACCTAAGATGGGGTTACTTATAGTGCAGGATCCTTTCCTGAGTATATACTTTCACTAGGGCTTAAAATTAATTTTCTAAATTGCCGAAGTATGAAATCAGTATTTTACTTGATTTATTTTCTCCATATCCAGTTAGCTTTTGAGGTCTTCAGTTAGAACTGCTGTACAGATTTTTAGGTGGTCTTTCTTGAATGCCGACAGAAATACTGTCAAGAGAAGAATTATATTCTTGAACTGTTTTGTATTGATGGGATGATTAACATTTTTATGATTGTTAAAAATGAGAATAAGCAACTATAAAATTTCAAATACTGTGTTTTTTATTACTGTGCTTATTAATACAAATTTTAAAATGTGATTTTGCTTAAATTCCAAAGCTGGGTTTCATTCAACAAATAAACCATGATTTTCAGTCCCCCTTTAAATTCTTTGTTACTCAAAACTCCTGTTTATCACTGTTGATTTTGGGCTTTTTGTAGTCAAGCTTTTATGACAGTAATACAATTTGCTTCATTTAGTTTGGGCTCTTATTTAAAAGCCATTTATACTAAATGTTGGATTTTGTTATAAAACTTCCAGTTTGTATTGTGAACCTACACTTTCTAATCTTTAAGATTTGCCCTCATCCAAAGTATTTATCTTAATGAATTTCACATACCATTCCCTCGTCTAGCCAGTAGTACCCACGGTAATGCTATCTGTCACGGTGCCAAGGAATTGTGACTGTAATTCTTGTACTCTGCAATGTTTTAAAATAAAATGTGAATTTTATAAACCAAATAAAAGATATGAAAAATTAGCCTTTCAAAAGGCAACTTGCATTTATAACTTTTTATACCTTTACTAAAGATTTTAATAGGGCACATCCTGGGAAAAACACATACAATCTTTAAAAAAAAAAAAAGGTAAGTGGTAGGAGTCTAATATTTAAATGGATAATTTAGGAGGGGTACAGACATTAAGATGGATCACTGCTTTAGCTGATAGTTGTGTTAGCTTAAGTGGAACCTCTTCGTTCTAACAGTAGAAATCACTCTTTAGGTGTCACTTTGTCTAATGTTCCCTTAAGAGTATCTTCCACCAATTTGATTTATAATCAGTAACCGACACAAAATCATTCTAGGACAGAGGCCACACTATTATCTCCCACGTTGATATTTATTACATTAATAACATTTCTAGCAAAAACAAGTAACAAGGTCAATAAACTGAATTCACATTGACAGGTTTCATTTTGATCCATTACCCAATTTGGGGAAAAAAAAAGCCATGTTGATCAAAGGGATTAAAAGTAAAAAGCACCTTTTCCTTGCTACATATAGTATTTTTTAACACAATGGCTCAAACTCCAGAGATCAACTGCAAAATCCAACTTCCAGGACTCTCATTTTAATTAAAACTATCACATGGACTTGTCTCTTACATTTTAGTGATTTATACAGTTATTGAAAAACCATACGCTATATTGGGCAGAAAAACTGATACAGCTGTGAGAATTATACTCCACAGTAAATACTTTTTATACTGAATTCTCATGTCACTGAGAATCTTAACCTAGTCTAAGACATTTTGAGATAACTTAGAACTACCACGTTTTTGGAAACATTTTTTGGTACTTCAAGTGCTGAGTGAATTTTATTCTAAAATCTAGGGCGGCTTAGAATTTAAACTTCCAACATTCTCATCCCCAGATAACAATTATGAATATTCAGAAATCCAGATATCTCAAGATCTTCAACATTTCAGAGCTGTGCCTGATAAATGACATCCGAAAAGAATGACTAAAATAGAAATTAGCTGAATTTACACCCCTGAAGCCACCTACACTCATCTTTACGTTTTTTTATTTACAGTATTGTCCAGGAGAAAAGAAAAAAGTTACACTATTTTCCAAGCTCTATTCCAGATGTCTGCTTATTAATAAGACTTGTAGTTTATGCAAAGGTGAACCACTGTCCTCTAAAATTACACTATACTACTTCTTGTAGAGCTAATAGTAAAATACATCAACCCAAATCTTATGAAAGCAGCACATCCTTAGGAGTAACTAGTATATAAAAAGTATCAACATCAGTGGTTTGAATATAAAAATTTATTTTAAGTCAAAGTATGCAACAAATAAAACCTACAGAAAACAGATTTTTCCATCACAATCTGTTGCTTTACCAAATAATATTTTGAAAACACATTCCTTCAGTCATTATAAAGTTCTTAAAATACAAAAGAAATTAAATCTGTAAGAAAGTCTAGTAGACCAGACGCTATTGTCAGGACTTTTTTGTTGGTGGTTATGCTTTAATACATGCCACGCCATCCACCTCCACTCATGCCCCCTTGCCCATAGTAACCGCCACTGCCTCCACCACCACGGCCTTAAAAAAACAAAAACAAAAAATACTTGTTAGGAAGTATCAGTACATCATTGACGATAATACATGAACTTAAGTGTCTACACATATGGAGACTAACATATCAAACCACAGTAACCAAAGACACTTACCATAACCACCCAAGCCATCAGGAGTACCATATCCTCCACTGTAATTGTTACCCATTCCCATTCTTCCAACAGATCCATAACCTCCCTGATTATCTTAAAAAAAAAAAAAAAAAAAGAAAAAGTGTGAGACTGATTGCTACATGTGTAACTCTGCTCATTTAAAAAACTTTACCTACCCATTCCATCTCTGCCGTAGCCTCCCATTCCAGAACCTCCCATTCCAGAACCGCCTCCAGGAGTAGAATTCAAGAAGAGTTCAATGTACCGATGTTCTTTAAGACAAAGAGAGTAACAGGGAAGGAATGATGGATCACAATTTATCAGTAAAAGGGTAATTAGCTAATATTAACCTGAACTAATATTAGCCTGAAAGTATGCTTACATACTTCCTAGTGGAGTGATAAGATTAATGCCAGATAAGGCTAAAACCTAACCTACCATGTTTTGTTCAAACTGTACAATGCTAAAAAAAAAA
>JAPYYM010002144.1:0-12621 GCA_028534135.1 Potos flavus
TTTTATTTTTTAAAGATTTTATTTATTTGACAGAGATCACAAGTAGGCAGAAAGGCAGGCAGAGAGAGAGGGGCAAGCAGGCTCCCCGCCAAGCAGAGAGCCTGATGCGGAGCTCGATCCCAGGACCCTGAGATCATGACCTGAACTGAAGGCAGAGGCTTTAACCCACTGAGCCACCCAGGCGCCCCTTGGCTCTCTTTTAAAAAGAACTTTTTGGCTTGAGTGATAAGTTTTAAGGTGTGGAGTCCCTCCCCCCCCCCCCGCCCCCATTAAGATAATGCTGTAACATTTTTCCATTTTTTGACTTAATATGTCAGGAATATTTTTTCATAGTTCAAATGACATGACTTTTAATGGTTATACTTTTTGGCATCTTAAGGATTCTTTTTTCTTTTTTTTCTTTTATTTATTTAATTTATTTTTATTTATTTTATTTGACAGAGAGACATCACAAGTAGGCAGAGAGGCAGGCAGAGAGAGGGGGGGAAGCAGGCTCCCTGCTGAGCAGAGAGCCTGATGCGGGACTCAATCCCAGGACCCTGAGATGATGACCTGAGCTGAAGTCAGAGGCTTTAACCCGCTGAGCCACCCAGGCGCCCCTTTTTTCTTTTTTTTAAAGATTTAGTTATTTGAGAGAGAGAGAGTGTGTGTGTGTATGAGAACAAGTGGGGGGAGGGGCAGAGGGCGAGGGCGGAGAGAGAAAATCCTCAAGCAGACTCACTGCTAGCTGTGGAGCCTGACACAGGGCTTGATCCCACAACCCCGAGATCACAACCTGAGCTGAAACCAGGAGTCAGATGCCCAACCTACTGAGCCACCCAGGCACCCCAAGAATTCTTTATTAGTTAAAAAAATACCAGATGCTGCTGACTTTAAATATAAACACTATATTGTTTTTCGTGTTCCAGATCAACAATAAAGCTGCCACTGGAGAGGAGGTTCCTCGTACGATTATTGTAACCACACGTTCTCAGTATGGGTTACCAGAAGATGCCATTGTGTACTGTAATTTTAATCAGCTGTACAAAATCGACCCTTCTACTTTGCAGATGTGGGCAAATGTGAGTATGGGTAGATTCGTTATTCAAGTCTAGAGACTGGTAGAGATTATGTAGACTGTGTTGCTGAGGCTGCCCTCCACTCCCGTTCAGGAGCTGTTATGCTTATTTCTACAAAAGAGTAGTAGAGTTTTCAGCCATTTTTTTTTTTTTAAAGATTTTATTTATTTATTTGACACAGAGAGAGAGATCACAAGTAGGCAGAGAGGCAGGCAGAGAGAGAGGGGGAAGCAGGCTCCCTATTGAGCAGAGAGCCGGATGTGGGGCTCGATCCCAGGACCCTGAGATCATGAGCCGAAGGCAGAGGCTTTAACCCACTGAGCCACCCAGGCGCCCCAGCCATTTTTGATTTAAAAAAAAATTTTTTTTCATATTTGAGTATAGTTGACACACACTGTTTTTTTAATTTTATTTATTTATTTGGCAGAGAGCGAGAGACACAGCTAGAGAGGGAACATAAGCAGAGGGAGTGGGAGAGCGAGAAGCAGGCTTCCCATGGAGCAGGGAGCCCGATGCGGGGCTGGATCCCAGGACCCTGGGATCATGACCTGAGCCGGAGGCAGATGCTTAATGACTGAGCCACCCAGGCGCCCCTTGATTTTTCCTTCCGATATCTAAATATCATGTTATGAACCTTTTTAATTTATGTATTCAAAACCAGGGATCAACAAACAATTTTTGAAGGGCCAGACGGTAAGTATTTTTTGGTTTTGGAGTTCATACTCTGTCACATTTGTTTAACTCTGCCATTTGGAGCAGGCAGACACCATAGACATTATGTAAATGTAGGAGTATAGATGTGTTCCAGTAAAGTTTTATTTACCAAAAGAGGCAACATGCCAGATTTGGCTTACAGGTTATAGTTTGCCAACCCATGGCCTAAACTGATAGCAAAAGCATCTTGTCCACATCCATCCGTGCGTGACAGTCTTGCAGTATTGTAGAGTTGTAATCACGAAGGAATTGGTTTGTACCGTTACCTCTCGGTCAGTTCATCGGACCGTTTACATAAGCAGGGCCTCTGAAAGTTCTAAACTTGACTATCCATAACTGGCTCTTACTCCACTGGGCTAAAATAGAGATAATTCTTGGTTGATTTTCTTTTTGATATTGGGGTGCGGTTTTTCTTTTTGTATTTTTGGTGTTTTTTTTTAAAGGAGAAGTATGGGTGGAAGAGAAGGAGACAGTAATGTCCCTTCACCTTTACTTCCCAGTGTTCAAAAAAGTCCAAAAACCAAAGGCTTTTTTCAGAAGTTTGTGGCTGATTTATTTGGCAGCAAAACTACTTGACCTGATGTTAGGTTGTCTTTTGGCCATTCAGTAGGGTTATTCCTACATCTCAAAGCAGAGGTACTAATGTGTGTGTCTATAGGGCGTTGCTACTGAGAGTGTTATATAATATATAAGCACTGTACTTTTTTTTTTTTTTTTTAAATCTGAACTATCTTGGGTTCTGAAATTCATCTCTTCTCATGATTTTCAGGGAAGGGATGGTAAACTTGTGTGGTAACATTGAATAGATGTAGATCTAAATCAGGGCTTGGTAAACTACGGCCTATGGACCACGTCCGACACACTGCCTGTTTTTGTAAATTTTATACACACGGTCATGCCTACTTGTTTACGTATTGTCTGTAGCTGTTTTCCAATGACAAGGACAGAATTGAGCAGTTATGACAGAGTCCATGTGGCTGCAAAGCCAAAAATACTTGTTCTCTGCTGACGCCTGATTAGGTGTTTTGATTAGGCACATAAAGTCAGGCAAGTGCGAGCTAACCTTACTTGTTGTGTCACGCTGGGGGATTTAAAATTTGAAATGGAAAATTTCTCGCTCATCGACAAAAGCCACTGTCAATAACGATTCCCACAGGACACAGCTGCCTCAGATTTTGCCAATTAGTAACTTGTTTTGTGTCTTACGTCAGTCTTCTCTTTCTTTGAACTCTGGGGACAGCTAAGCAGAATCGGAACTTGTAATTCAGTTGATCTAATTCATCTATGAGGGAAAGACAGAGTTCACAGTAGGCTGCTATCTGAGTGACAAGAATAGACTTAGAATAATAATAATAATAATGGAATTATTAGAGCTCTATAAGAGCCTTTCTTAAGGGCAGAGCTGCTATTTTTTTTTTTTAAGATTTTATTTATTTATTTGACAGAGAGAGAGAGATCACAAGTAGGCAGAGAGGCAGGCAGAGGGAGAGGGGGAAGCAGGCTCCCCGCTGAGCAGAGAGCCCAATGTGGGGCTCGATCCCAGGACCCTGAGATCATGACCTGAGCCGAAGGCAGCGGCTTAACCCACTGAGCCACCCAGGCGCCCCATGGGCAGAGCTGCTATTAAGAACTATTCTTATTTTCCCTATTTTAGATTCTAAAGCGTGTTCCCAATAGTGTGCTGTGGCTGTTGCGGTTTCCAGCAGTAGGAGAACCTAATATTCAACAGTATGCGCAAAACATGGGCCTTCCCCAAAACCGTATCATTTTTTCACCTGTTGCTCCTAAAGAGGAACATGTCAGGAGAGGCCAGCTGGCTGATGTCTGCCTGGACACTCCCCTCTGTAATGGACACACCACAGGGATGGATGTCCTCTGGGCAGGAACACCCATGGTGACTATGCCAGGTGAGTTGCTCATAAATCATTGGAATCTTCCTTGTTCTTTTCAGAACCTCCTTGAGGGGAAGCAGTCTTTAGGTGAAATTATGCGCGCTAGAAGCAGCACTTAGGGCAAGATGATAAAAAATGAGCTTTGTTCCAAGTATAAGCACTCTGCTCCATTCTCCTCATCTGCATTGTGTGGGGTACTTAACATAAACAACATTAATAACTGCTATTTACATTCTCAGATGTGCAGTTCGTTCTCTTTTTTTTATTTCAGGAGAGACTCTTGCTTCTCGAGTTGCAGCTTCCCAGCTCACTTGTTTAGGTTGTCTTGAGCTTATTGCTAAAAATAGACAAGAATATGAAGACATAGCTGTGAAACTGGGAACTGACCTAGAATAGTAAGTAAACTTTTCCATGAACAAATTTTATGGTAAAGGAGATAGATAAGGAAAATTTATAGAGAGAATATAGATGTTACAAAATGAAATCATAAAATAAGGATAATATGAAATAGGTGATTTAGTTGTATGATCTCTAGATGAGAGAACTTCTGAACTTCCATAAAAGCAGTGACCAATAGGTGTGACTATGTAAAGAGTAAATGGCTAAATAAAAATGAGTTAAGAAAATTAAAAGGCAAGCAAAGAGGGAAAGAAAATCTTTGTTTCTGTGTCAAATAATAATAGCCTGGTTATATAAAGACGGAAGAACATTCACATCTTAAATTCCTTAAAAGGAAACTAAACACGGAAATGAACAGACAACTCACTGAAGTAGAAATACAAATGGTTAATAAGAGAATGTTTCAACCTCTGTAGTGGAAATATAAATATAAAATAATATTGTGGTATAGCCATTATTTGCCTAGAAAATAAATATTTTTAGTATGATACCAGTGATGAGGGAGCGTTGAGGTGCTGGCCTTTTCATATACTTCAGACAGTGATTAAATTGGTACAACCCTTCCTCAAAATTTTAAGTGCCTTAGGGAAAACAGCCAGACCTTTGACCCTGCGAGGGTGCTACATCTTCACTGTAACATAAGGGAAAAACCCAGCATAACTTCAGTGCCCTAAGTAGGTGGGAATTAGAGGGGTGGTGCTTAGGTAAGCGATGCTTTAGCCATACAATGAAGTAGTGTTTCTCTCTTAAATGAAGCTTTTCTTTGGGTGTTATGGGTAATTTTTTTTTCTTTGTGTTTTTCTGAAAAGTGGCATATTCTAGAGAGACCGCCTGGGGGTTTGAATCCACACTCTCCCACTTACAAGCTTTGTGACCTTGGGCAAGTTAGTCTCTATGTGCCTTGATTTTTTCCATCTGCAAAATGGGGATGAACGATAGTACCTATCTTGCAGAGATGTGAGGATTAAAAAAAAGGTGTTTCATGTAAAGCACTTAACAAAAGTTCTTGGTAAGCATTCAGAAGATGTTAAGCATTTATTATTTCCAAAATTTTCTCCATTGAACATCATATACATCTAAAAAGAATGAGTGAAAATTTTGAGCTCAGTCATTAAGAAAATTAATTTTTTAAAAAATTAAAAAAATTTGTGTCCATCATTCTAGAGATAACTACAGTAAATATTTTAATGTATTTAAAAAATTTTTTGGAGCTTAGTTGATTTCATGTGATACTTTTCCCCAACATTTTGTTCTAAAAATTTTCAATCTTATAATAAATTTCTATACCTACTGCGTAGATTTTACCACTAACACTTCACTATCCTTGCTTTATCACGTATCTGTACATCTATTTATTCCTTTATCCATATAGCAATCCATCTTATTTGATACATTTTGAAGTAAATTGCAGGCCTCTGTACTCCTAAATACTTCAGAATGGGCATCGTTAACTAGAGTTTAATATTTACATATTTTGGAGGCAGAATTTATATACAGTGGAATGCACAAATCTTAAATTTGAGTTTTGAGACCTACCTTTGTAACCCAAACCTGTAGCAGTATATGGAAACATTATCATCACTCCGGAAAGTTCCTTCACGTTCCTTCTCAGTTGGTCCTCCACACCAACCCTCAGGACAGCTACTACTGTCCTGAATTTTTTTCCCCATAACTTAGTTTTGCCTTTCTAGAACCTTATACAAATGAAACCATACCGTATGCACTCTACAGGTTTTTTTCACTTAGTGTAATGTTGTGAGATTGATCCCTGTTGTTGGCTTATAGCAGTACTTCGTTCTTTTTTTATTGCTGAGTAGTATTTCATTATATCATGTACCACAGTTCAACCATTCTCCCGTTGACATACAGAACTTAGAAAAATAGGGCACAGAAGTACGTTTATTTGAAAGGTAGCATTAATATAGTCGTGGTTGGGTTGAGGCCAACATAATGTGTAGCCATTTTACTAGTTCTGTCAAAAAACATTAAAATTTTTTTTATTACTTTTAAAAATGCACAGGAGTATTCCAGCTTCTCACTCTAAAGTAGTAATTCTCTCCATAGAAGAAGAATCTCATGACAAATTATATATTCAGAAAAGGAACTGAGAATTCTTTACCCCTCTTCCCAGAAGGATTGACTGCTTCTTTTCCCTATTTTGAATAGAACCATGGTCTTGGTGATATTAGGAACACATTTTGTTAATATCTAAATAAATAATTCATGTGTGAGTGGAAAATTATGGCAGTAGACATAGTACATTTCTTATCCACTGGAGTATTTTTCCTATTTCATTAAAATATTCATAAACTGAAGACTTCATCTCACGTTTGTGCCTTAGCTATTGTAAATAATGCTTCAGTGACCATCTTTGGATGGCCGGGTTTGCCTGCATCTCTGATTATTTCCTTTTGAATAGATTTAAATGTGTTACTGATTGGTCAGAGGGTTGTTGTGAACATTTAAGTTTCTTAACACACACATTGCTAAATTGCTTATGAAAACGGTAAGCAGTATACATTCTAACTGGTAGTACATAGGAATAGACATGTGTGATTGCCAATTCTTTCTTTTAAAGGTAGAAGTGAGCTGAAATGGAGAAAGCACGGGATCTCGTGGATATACTTCTTTAGGAAAGAACTGAGTATTTTCAGAGGACGTGGAGGCGAACTTGATTATTCTAAGTGTTAGCATTACGTTAGCTGTGATCGTTCCCTTTTTCAGCGTTGAGGTCAGCGTGGCCAGTCAGAAGAAAAAAGAGTGTGAAGTCCAGTCATGTATTTTACCACAAAGGTGACTAGGAATTTGTGAGGGCTGGTTCTAAGTTTTTCTGCTCTGGTTTGTAAACTTGGTTCTTGTTTGTTTTATTACCTAGCCTGAAGAAAATTCGTGGCAAAGTCTGGAAGCAGAGAATATCTAGCCCTCTGTTCAACACCAAACAATACACAATGGAACTAGAGCGGCTCTATCTACAGATGTGGGAGCACTATGCAGCTGGCAACAAACCTGATCACATGATTAAGCCTGTTGAAGTCACTGAGTCGGCCTAAATAAAGACTATGCACAGGAGATTGCCCCTATACCTGAGCCTCAACCTTCTGGGGAAAGGGAACTAGATAATGTACTTTTTACTTATCTGTATGGTATCATGTTGCAGATGGGTGACGAACGATAATAGAATAGCACAGCCAGACTTGCTTCCTGCATGATAGGGAGAGACACAAGAGATGGGAAACTACTGTTCCACAAGGAATCTCCGCAGAATTTTGCAGCAACCAGGTGGTGCATAGGTCTGGAAGGTCTGATCTCCCTTGGTCTTCCATGGGATGGTTAGTGTGGAGGGGAGATTTAGATTGTCCAGCCGTTTTGTGATTCCATGGATTGATCGAGTCTTCTGAATTAATTTTTTTCTTTATATTTTGGGTATCGGAGCTTTTAAAAATGTTTGGTTTCAGGTATTTTTATTCATGTGAAGTGTATATGATTCTCTTGAGATAAGGTTTTAAGCTAAAATGTTGCTCCTTCTTTTAGTTTCTGAACTCTACAAATTAATGGGGACTTTGCTGGTGTAGTCTTTTTTATAGGTTTTATAAACCACTTGAGCCTATATCAGTCATTTTAGTGTCTGACCTAATGTTTGGAGCTATCAGTGCTTTGTTGGTTTAGATGATGACTCAAAAATTTTTTCTGGTCCGTTTCCCATTTCCTTCTCTTCCCTTCCCCCTCCTTTAAAGTTTCTCCTTTAACTCAGCTAACAAAACGACGTCTGATTTTAAATATCCCAGAGTGTTTCTCTTAAACACATCATCTGGTGCCAAATGAAAATTCTTAGGAGTGATTATTAATTATGCAGGGCATAGTTGTGGTACTGTCATTGATCATAATAATATAGATTTTTTTTGGGCCTAGTTTTGAGCTATTTCACCAGTGTTTTACCTTTGACTGCCCCTCTATGCTGCTTCCAAAAATGATAGTGTGTGATAAGATTTTTACCTTCCTTTCTCAAGTTTTTTTTTTTTTTTTAAGTGAGTCCTGTTCTTCCTATTTCTTTCAGCAGAAATGAAATCCCAGGTAAGTATAAGTATTCACGTATTTGATCAGTAAATCACAGTTATCTTCGCTACATTAAATAACTTTCATCAAAAAAGATGTTAGAGGTAAAACGCTCTGAAGGACCAGCTATGTAAATGAGTAATTATTTTTCAGATCTTCTCGGGTATTATATAATAACTGTCTTCTGGACTTGGTCTTAAAGTCTGTACGGATCAGCCTCAGTAGTAGCAAGCGGCTTTGCTACTTGGCTTGGAGTACAAATTAGACTTTAGCCCTTCTGGAGCTTGAGTTCTTGGTATTAAAACCCATAGGAATAAAATTACTGATTTTCAACAAAGGATCGAGGGCTTGAGGCTTGAACAAGCCAACATATGAATATATGTTTTGTGTTGCTGTACTGTACTTATGCTATCCAGTAACAGATAATTTTTTGTCTGCTAGTAGTGTTCTAGATGATAATGTCTTTCCAAAGCGCTGAGGCAGTGCACCTATTCTGTAGTTGCAGCTGATGCCTGAATGTATCCTAGCTGACAAATTATTGATTAATAAGAACTTGGACTTCTGAAAGATTCTTATGTTAACCAAAATCTGAGCAAGGAGTCTCAAGTGTAATTCTTGCCAGAATTACGTGGTAAATGAACTGTGTACCTTTTAAAAATATAAATCAAGAAACATCACTTTAGCGATTTAATTTATTTTTTACCGATTGAGCTACCAGTCAGAGGTTGCCAGCATGGTTGCAGATAAACTGATGTTGGAAATTCACCAACCTACTTACTGTGGAATAGGAGAATATACTTCCAGTGCCCTCAAGGCTGTGACCTTACAGCCATTTTACATAGCACATCATTCCTCCTATAGGGATGAACTTTTTCCTGGCACGAAAAGTAGCCGCTCTGGTTGAAGCTTTGCTTATTGTAATAGGCTTTTGTTTCCAGGTAACATGTCTGTGGAAGACTTAATTCTGAATAGAGCTATAGATATTACCGGAAACTAATTGTTTTTTCTATTATACTCTGCTTTATCAAAAAAGTAAAACATTTAAATTGTGCTACAGAAATCCAGATGTTGTCTTGCGATCTTTAAACAATAAATGAATGATTTGCCCTTAATATGGCTGATGTATTTTGTATTCTGTGAAATTGAGCATTGGACAGAAAAACAGGGTCACCCAGTGATGAAACTTCTATTTGAACAGCTCCAAACAACTGGAGGACCACATTTCCCTAGCGGAGCTGTGATCTTAGGAATTATTTTGTTTTCTCAGCCAGGCGTGGAAGAGGGGTGGGGTTGGTATCCGATCCGTTAGAGAACGACAAAGCTGTGACTCCCAGCACACCCATTCATGGTGGTTTTTGTTTGGCTTAACGACTGTGACTGCTCTGGCTTCGTCTACTGCTGTAGTTTTATGTAGTCTTATTCTTCGTGTGAACTAGTCGTGTTCTGTGTGGTGGTTGAGCTCAGCCACAGGTATGAGGGAGGATATCAGTGCAGCAGGGACCGGAACAGACTGTTTAGCTGCCGGTTTTCTCAGAGATAATAAATGAGAAAAAAAATTTTTCAATAATATTTCTGGGGCGCCGGGCTGGCTCAGTTGGTAGGTCACACGACTCGATCTCAGGGCCGTGAGTTCAAGCCCCGTGTGGGGCATAGTGCTTTACATTGAAAAAATAATAAGTAAAATTTCAGCTAATTTACTTCCCAAGCTCTCTGAGTTGTGACCCTCGAAGTCCTGATGGAGATTGGTGTCTGTTTCCTAAAAGGTGGTGGGGAAGAAAGGTGTCAGGTAGCCCATTCAAAGGTTCTCGCCCCTACCCTCTTTGTATGTTAAGAATCTGCCTCCAGTCCTTTTCAGTCCACTTCAGCTCCTCCTGCCTAAAGTCTGCAGAAGTTGCTTGTGCATCTGGAATAAGCTTGGGTAACATGATTCGACTGCAGTCCCAACCCTCTTTTTACCTGAAGTGCATGCCTCTTAATATTAAGCACAGCTAAAGTTCAGGTTCTTTGCCCAAACCTCTGAGGCACGCAGTTATGTAGCCCCCATTTTTGTAGAAGGGGCTTGTAGAGGTAAACTTTCAAGTTTGTTGCAGAGATCGGTTTATAATGATAAGCCCCTTTTATCCAATTCCTGACCCATTCAGAAAGTACCTTTATGTATGTAGGCAGTTTGGTGCTTAGATTTTTTTAAAGATTTTATTATCATTTTTAAAGATTTTATCTTTTAGAACGTACAAGCAGAGGGGAGGGGCAGAGGGAGAGGGAGAAGCAGGCTCCGCGCTCAGCTGGGAGCCCGATTTTGTGGGGGTGGGGGCTCGATCCCAGGACCCAGAGATCACGACCTGACCTGAGCCGAAGGCAGACGCTTAACCGACTGAGCCAGCCAGGCGCCGCTTAAGATTTTATTTTTGAGTAATCTCTACAAGGCCGGGCTGGAGCTCCCATCCCACGCTGCCGGAGTTTGAATCCCAGCGCTGGCACTTAGTAGCCATGTGATCTCTATAAAATGAGTGCTAACATTGCCTACTTTTTAAGGTGTCTTAAAGATTAATCCACATAAGACCCTTGGAACAGTGCCTAGCATGAAATAAACGCAATATTAATATCTTTACATGCACGGAGGTTTTAATTGTGTTCCGTCGGGCACATGCTTAAATTATGAGACGTACGGGCGTCTGCCGGAGCAGCGGCACCGTCTAGAAAGCATTTACTTCCCCGGTTTGTTTTTCTTGGTGTGTTCAGAGTGAGTGCCAAAAAGCTTCAAGTAACCAACCCCTCTATCTCCAGGGTTCGGAGGGTTCTGGAAGCAAACGTTATAGTGAAGTGTTGCCAGACGCTGTTGGATTGGTGCCTTGCTCTTATCTAGAGGTCTGGGTGGCCTTCCCCCTTCCCCCCCCTAGCTCACAGTAGTTTGGGGGGGGCAGGCAAACAGGCTTAAAAGTTTGGGCGATTTCGGCAAGGAACGGGGCTCGCTTTATCCACGTTCTCACAAAGATGAAACTTTGAGGAAGATTGAGCCCAGTTCTTCCGTGTCACCCAAAGTTAATGTAGGGATCAACAAAATACAGAAACCGGCTCGGGGACCAGAGCTCCGCGTGAAATAGCGCTTTCCGTGACAAAATAAGCAACACCCGTGGAAGTGATAGACCTGACTCCGGAAGCACTGCGGCTGGGCGCCAAATTTGAGTTCCTAGCCGCGAAGTTTAAATTTGCCCCGCGACTACACTGTGATAGGTGGGTACACGGAGCACGAGAACACGTCAGTTCCTATCACCCCCCCGCGTTGCGCCCGGGCTCTATAAAAGGTCTCGCGCCTGGCGTCCCCTCGCAGTTGCTCAGGAGCTCCCACGCCATTCGCCACCAGCTGGAGGCGAGCGACGATCGGCCACGCTAGAGGTGGCCGGAGCAGGTAGGCGGCTGGTGGGGCTCAAGTGGGTACTGAAGCGGGAACAGTCTTGAAGCTCATCCTAGTTGAGCGGGCGTAATTAAAATCAGGACCGCTGCATGCCCTGACTGACCATGAACCTTGGGGCTGAGATTATGGCAAAATACTTTGCCGGCTTCTACTTTTAAAAAAGGCTTTTAGAACAAGCGATTTTATTTATTTATTTATTTTTTAGCGATATTAACTCGGCTAAAGCGAAGATGAGGAAGGGGTGTGTGTGTGTGGAGATCCCAGTGGGGGCATGAGGGAGAAGGAGCTTGGGGGAGATGATGTGCAGTTGTGGGTGGGGGTCGCCTAGGCTTGAGCCGTGGAAGGAGGACTGGTGGAGATTACCGAGTAAGGGGAGGTGGAGGGCTGGCGAGGGCGTGGGGGTGTTAAAGGCCTGATCCCAGAAGGCCAGCAGGCAGATAGAGTTCAGAATGGGGGTGGAAATGTGGGCAGATGGAGGGTTGGTAGGAGTGCCTGTGGGAGTGCGGAGTGGGGGGATCCGCTAGCTGCGGTGAGAAAGGGCCCGGTGAGTGGAGGTTTTGAGGCCAGATTGGTGTATGACTGGTTGCGGGCAGGCTGGCTGTGGGCCAGAGCTGGGAGGGGGTCTGGGCCTGTTGGAATAAGACCTCTGGGATTGAGAGGGAGGAGGGGGAGTGAAAGGGGGGAGGTGGTGGTGAGTGGCGATGTCGAGTCGAGACCTGATTGGTGCAAGACTGGCTGGGGGCGGGGTCTGGGCCTGTTGGTCTAAGACTTTCTGGGGTTGGGGGAGGTGCAGGGGAAGTTGGAGGGGTGAGTGGCAATGTCGAGGCCTGATTGGTGCAAGACTGGCTGGGGGCGGGGTCTGGGCCTATTGGCCTAAGACCTCCTGGGGTTGGGGGAGGGGCAGGCGGGAGGGTGGGGGTGGCGAGTAATGGTGTGGAGACCTGATTGGTGCAAGATTGGCGGGCAGACCTGATTGGTGCAAGATTGGCGGGCCACCGAAGTGTTGGGGGTGGGGTCTGGGCCTGTTGGCCTAAGACCTTGTGGGGTTGGGGGAGGTGCAGGCGAGGGGGTGGGGGGTGGCGAGTGGAGGTGT
>JAPYYM010002145.1:0-12620 GCA_028534135.1 Potos flavus
GCGCCTGAGTGGCTCAGTTGGTTAAGCGACTGCCTTCAGCTCAGGTCATGATCCCAGGGTCCTGGGATCGAGCCCCGCATCGGGCTCACTGCTCAGCAGAGAGCCTGCTTCTTCCTCTCCCTCTGCCTCCGCCTGCTGTTCTGCCTACTTGTGCTCTCTCTATCTCTCTGTCAAATAAATAAATAAAACCTTTAAAAAATATATATATATATAAACCATTAGCATTTACCTTTTTGAAGTTTTCAGATTTGACTTTCCACTGGTCATCTTTTAAAGAAAGTGAAACATTTGAAAGTTCATCTGGTAGTGTTGCTACCATAGATTTGTTTTTACATCTCATCTCTTATTAAGCCATTTTAACTATAAAACTGAGGCAGGGGCGTCTGGTGGGCTCAGTCAGTAGAGCATGCGATTCTTGATTTCAGAGTCATTCGTTCGAGCCCCACATCGGGCGTAGAGCTTACTCTAAAAAAAAAGGAAAGAGAAAAAGAAACTGAGGCAGTTTTTAGAAAGACACAAATTCATATTAATTTAGAATTAAAGTTCACTAATTTATTATACTGTGAGTCGGGTCATCTTCCCTGTTCGTGTACTGATTTTGAAACTGTTTCATTTACTATAACCCATCGATTTTTACCATGAGCATATTGACATTATTTACTGGAATAAATCAGTGAATTGAACTGTTGCACCATTTCATTCCATTTTGCTGTGTCTCAGAATTCCACATTGAGACATCATCCTAAAAGTTCACAGATGACAGACCCTGGAGATCTCTGAGCCCATGGCTAATACAAGTTTTAAGGAATTTTAATGGATTCTTAAGATAACTTGACTGAACCTCATATTCCTGGGATTCTGTATACTTATGTCTTAGCAAGGGCCTCTTCCTTGTCCCCCAAATGTGGGTTTATTTGCTGGTCTCCCTGGTTGGCTTGTTTGTCTCTGATGTAGGGCACGCGAAGCACTCAGACAGTGCCTCCCTGACCAGCTGAAGGACACGACCTTCGCCCAGGTGCTAAAAGATGACACCACCACGAAACGCTGGCTTGCACAACTGGTGAAGAACCTGCAAGAGGGCCAGGTCACCGATCCCCGGGGCATCCCCCTGCCCCCTCAGTGATCCTCCCCCACCCCCTTCTACCACTCCCCCAAGTTGGGGAAGGGAGGGGGAACCCGCGAGGAAAACAGCTCAGGTTTTACCGCCGACCAGGAATAGACAACCTCAATGCTGAACTGCACTGGAGAAGAGGGGCAAGGTCACCCCGCTGGGGTGAATGGGCTGCCATCTCGCGCTGCCTCCGGGACCTGGGCTCTCTCTGCTACTCCCAGGAGATGGGCTCCTGACACAGCAGTCTGCCACCACAGCTCCAGGAGGGTGTCAACACCAGCAAATGCTGTGTCTGCAGTGTGCCCGCGATGGCCCTTCTCCCCAACCCGTACCAGCCGCTGGTGGGGAGGGGGATGTGGCGGTGGTAGCACGCTAGGCATGCTGAACGCCTGGGACCAAGCCGTGTGGCGGTCTTTTATTTTGCCTTCCTGGAAGACTCAAGACGTGTCTCTTCATCCTCTCTCTCAGTATTTGTTTACTTTGGTCTTTTGTTTTTGATGTCAGAGAGAGGTGTGTTTAGTGGACACAAGCTGTAATACTCAGCAAAACTTTGTCAATTGGCACTGTTTACAAGTCTGTTAGCTGCATAAGCTTAATAAAAAATTGGTCTGGGCATTACATCCCCTCTAGCAGGCCAACAGCTGCATGAACTGTGGGGAGGAATGGGAGGCAGGGGAAGGATAAAGCCAAAGGACAACAACGGTACCCCGCCGCCTCTTTTCCTTCCCTTTCCGTCCTTCTGCCCCCAGTTCCGGACGCCGCAAGGACCCTTACCTTGTTTCTGGCTCTAGCTGCTAGCTTTTCCAAATCTCAGTGCTTTTCCCTTTTCCACATCCCTCCTGTTAAACTTCCAACAGACGTCTTAATTCATCAGGCTGTTGTGGGAGGGTATTGTACTGGAGGAGGAGAGGCGGCACGGACCTCACCTTCAGTTCCAGTCCTCGGAGAGGTTTTCTGGATGACTTTAAAGGGGAAGGTACCTGGGATCAAGATGACAGGCCGCTCGATCCCATTCTTTAGTATGAATTTCTGCAGCTCCATCTGTGTTCATGATTGTACTTGAAGTGGTATTAGCTGAATAGGTGCATTTTATTCAGATTTAAGATGGAGGTCTGGACTCTGCTTCTTCACTGTCTTTTTTTTTTTTTTTTGACACATTCCCTGTTGGTCTATGGGAATTACAGGGTTGCCACTAAAGTACTTCCACTTGTTCATATTGAGTCAGCGAAACCCCCTTCCTTCTTTGGAGCTCCAGATGACTTCACAATCCAGAGACTTGAATCTGTAACGCAGTATAAACTGCCTTGCTTTCCCCCAGTCCTTCCCCCTGCCGACACCTGCTCTGTATCTCATCCCCACCTGCAGTCAAAGATGGGATGATTAATCCAACTCTAGAGAGGCAAGGTATTTTCTGTCCACATCTCAGCAATGAAGGTATCTCCGAACAAGTTTGGGGAGGGTCCATCTGTAAGGAGCGAGCTCCGAGAAACCTTCACAGAGGCAGTTCGGCCAACCCAAGGGCTCTTTCAAGCCGACTTTCACAAGGGGAGCCGGCCTTGTTAGTTGGCTTCTGTCTCTAGAGCTGACAAAGTAGTAATTGAGCAGCCTAGATGTAGGAAGGGTAGAAGAAGCACTTACTCCCCTGCCTTCCAAAACGAAGAGGAGAACCAGGTGAGCTCCCAGTCTCAAGCCTGAAGAGAAGAGGTCTTGGAGGAAGCAGAGAACAGCATGGACTGGACAGACGTCTGAACTTCTTAGCCCATAGTTCCGTGAGCTGCAGAGGCCAGCTAAGGGATCTCTGATTTTTGCCAACTGCCTTCCTGCTGAGCCAAAGTTTTCTCATTCCCCCTCCACTGGGGAAGCAGCTGAGGCCCAGGGCCTTGCTCCCTGGGAAATTCTCTTCTCGCTCCATCTTCTGGTGCATTGGCCATGTTACTGTGCCAACAGTGTCTTAATTCCTGTTCCATCTGTTCTCAGCTGGCCTTGGACCCTACGTAGGAGTTGGGGAGGGATGAAAATGGGTATTATTCCTTGTAGTTGATCCTGATGTCATGTGTGTATAAAGAGACCCCTCCCTTCATTTTTTTGTTTTCCATCCCTCTCCCTAACAGGATTGAAATAAAACCTGTTTCTGTTTTTATAAAAATAATTTTTCCTTTAAACTGGAGACTTGATTTTGTCAATATAGAGATCTCTAGGCACTCTGGTCACCTGATCCTGGTCCCCCCTGCCTCTGCCATCTGTTGGACACAAACACACTGTTCTGCCAAGAGGGCAGTGATGGTTCTCCTGGGGCTGGGTCCTTTGGGAAGGCAGCTATGCTCATCACTATACCACCAACGCGGCTGGGTCCTTTGGGAAGAGTCCTGCTGCTGGCTGAAAGCTGTCGGGGAGGCTGGGGCGGTACCCTTTATCTGATAAAATGTCTTGCTGAAACAGAACCTCACTCCTCGCTGTCGCTGTTGTGGCCAGAGTTTAGTATGGTGCGGGAGAGACTTGAAGTGAAGAGGTAACGCTGGAAACATTTTATCACAGACTTGAATATTCGTTTCCTCCCGAGGTTCAAGACTTAGCACACATCCCCAGAGTTACCATGCCTGTTTCTGGCACTCAGCGGGACAGAGCCAACCTCTGCTTCCAGCTTTTTTCCAAGGCATGGGAGGGCCCATGACTGAGTGGTGGAACAGTGCATGGAGAGGCACTGGTAGCCTTCAGAGCCTACCTTCCTTACTGTCTGTATGTAGCACTCCTTTGCTCACTACTCCTGCTGCTCAAAGGCTGAGATGAAGGGGAGGGGATATACAAAGG
Source organism: Potos flavus (assembly GCA_028534135.1). Classification (NCBI taxonomy): domain Eukaryota; kingdom Metazoa; phylum Chordata; class Mammalia; order Carnivora; family Procyonidae; genus Potos; species Potos flavus. The sequence continues at coordinate 3,920 of JAPYYM010002145.1, forward strand.
TATTGCTGCCGAAAGCCCAAGGAAAACATGTGGATTAGAAAAGCATAGAATGAAATGAAATTCCTAAATGCTGTGGAATTTAATTTTTTTAAAAATTGTTTTAATGCATTTATTTCAAAAGCTAATTTAACAGATGAGTTGAACAAGTAACAAACCTAACTTAATTGACAGAACACTGTACTCTATACCAACAGTGCATATCCTCTTTACACCAGAAGCATTTACTGAAATTGGTCATAGTGGGCCATCAAGCCTCAAAAATTTTTTAAAAACTAAAATAATGTTCTGTGACCACAAGGGGATTAAGTTAGGAAAAAGAGAACTGGAAATCTCTAACTTTAAAAATAAACAGGCAGTAAAGTTCTAAATAACCCATGGGTCACAGAAGAAATCACGAAGTTAGAAAAAAATTGATAATGAAGATACACCATATCAAAACCTGTGGCATACAAGTAAAGTGATACTTAATATGGCTTTAATTCACATGTTACAAAAGAAAGGCCGAAGTCGGTGAACTAAGTTTTTATGTCAAGAAACAGGATAGCAAGTTCAAAAAGTAGGAAAATACAAAAACAAAAGCCATAGAAAATAGGAAAATACAAAAACAAAAGCCAATAGAAAACAAATGTCCAAGAAAGAAAAATCAATGAAGTGGGAAGTCATTACCTCAAAAACATCAATAAAATTGATAAAACCTTAGTAGACCTTAGATCAGACAAAAAAAAAAAAAAAAAATGTTGGAAAAAGGGACATCACTCATATCTTAACACTCACTAATCTTCCATGAAGTTCAGAGACGGTAGAATAAGGGAACCAGTCGCCATTCACTTTTGAAGCCAAAACCAAAACCTAGCAAGGATATCACAGAGGAAAACCAGGGGCTGAACTCTCCTGTGAATGTAGATGTAAAAATCCTGGGAAAAAATAGGCAAATCAGATCTAGCAAAAAAAAAAAGACAATGCACCATACCTAATCTGGGTTTACTGAAAAAAACCAAGATTGATTCAATACGTGAAAAGTAACCAATGCAATTAATCAACAAATGCTAATAAGGAGAAAAAATCACAAGTGTCTAGGTAGATACACAAAAGAACACTACAAAATTCAATACCTATTCATGATTGAAAGAAAAAAAAAACTTTGAAAACCGGAATTAGGAGGGCACATCTTTAAATCTGACAAAAGATATCAACAAAAATGCTATAGGAAACCCCTCGAAAAAAATACTGAAATCCTCCTCCATAAAATGAGGATTAAGCCAAAGATATCCACTGCCACACCTCCGTGTATCATACTTGTCCAAGCCTGTGTGATAAACCAAGAAAATAAAAGGATCATAAAGGAAAAAAATTGCTGACAACATGACTGTGTACACTGATAATCCAAAAGAATCTGCAAACTCTTAGAATGAAATTAATTTAGCAACGTCCCAGAATACAAAGTCTATATGCAAAAAAAAAAAAAAAAATCAATTACGTGTTTCTAAATACAACAACAAAAAAAAGAATTTCAAAAATATAACAGGGCACCTGTTTTGGAACAGTGTGTGGCTTTGATCTCGGGGTCGTGAGTTTGAGCCCCATGTTGGATGTAGAGATTACTTAAAAAAAAAAGAAACTTAAAAAAATACAGCATAAGAAATCAAATAGCTCAAAATAGATACATTGAAAGATATGCAGAACTTTTACACTGAAAACAACAAATCACTCTTGAAAGAAACACCTACATAAATGAATGGGAAGATATATCTTCTCCATGAATTAGAAAACAATATTGTAAGGATGCCAGTGTTCTCAAACTGATCTTCTGGTTAAACACAATTGTAAGTAAAATCCCAACAGGTTTATTTCTATGAAATTGACAAGCGGATTCCAAAATCTGTATGGAAATGCAAAGTGCCAAACAGCCAAGGCAATCTTAAATAAGAACAAAAGTGGAGTCTCCATTCCCAGATGTGTTCCTTTAACTTTCAGCCTTTTTTGTTAAGATTTATGCAGTTTATTTTTTTTAATGCCTTTTTGTAGACACACTTCTTACAAATAGCATGTACTTGTATTTCGTTTTATGACCTTTTCTGAAGGTTTCGTCTTGGTGTGGAATATTACACCATTTGTATTTTTTATTCTAATTCCATCATCTTGTTCTCTGATTTTATACTTCCTTGTTCCCCTTCCCCTTAAGTTTTCTATTTTTAATGTCAGAATTGAGGAATGGCTATATATTCTCTGGTATTTTGAAGTTATGTGTCCTGGCTTTTAATTCCACAAATGGTCTCAGAGTGATGATTTTTTAAGTGGAACTTAATATTTTGAGCTACATTTTTGACCACAAAGAAGATGGGCTTTATTTCAGAAGTTTGAGTATCTTGGCTAGATAGACTGGGGAACTGGTCTCTGACTCTCTAGTCCTGAGAAGCAAGATGTTCAGGGCATCTCCTTGTGTATAAGGAGGAGGGTCTAGGTTTGTCTGCGTGGCAGCAGGAGAGGACAGTATTTAGGTCTCCCTCTTTGCCAGCTGCCCCTTCATTTCAATTTAGGGCTTCTGGGCCTTTCCTGGGCATGGTTCCCAGAAAATCCCTCTGCTGCTGCTGCCCTGATCAAGTTTCTGGGTCTGTTAATAATAGACAACAGCGGGGGAAGGGCCAGGATCATTATGTAAATAGGAACAACCAAACCACATGGACAGTTCCTGTACCAGACCCCCCCTCCGCCCCACCCATCTGTCTGCTCCCTCCCTAGATCTAAAAATCGCCCTGCAGCAGGCATGTCAGCCACTCTTTGGAGCCATTCTAACCTTGTGAAGGTCTCCCAAGTGCCTGCCCCCCCAAATCAGAACGCATGATCTGGGGAGGATTGGTATGCTTGTGAGAACACTGAAAAAGAATATTTAAGATCTGAACTCTCCCAGAAAATCCAGGAGGAATGATAATACCACTCACCAAATCCCCAGAAGGGAAGAAAGTTTGGCAGCAATTAGGTGAGGCAATAGAAAGAAGCAAAGCATACATATAATCCCGGAGTGTAAGAGGAGTGAGAAATATGAGGGAGAAGCATGGAAAACTAAGGACATGATGATGTTAGGGGAGAAATGGGAGAGGAAGACAGGGGCTCTATTAAATAAAACGTGAAGCCAGCACCATTTAAATTTTGATGCCCCTTAATCTTTCTATTCCTCATGAATGGCCTCTCTCTTCAGCCTCCCCTCCCTACATACTCCACTTTCTTTTTTTGTTGTTTAAGATTTATCTATTTATTTGACAGAGATCACAAGTAGGCAAAGAGGCAGGCAGAAAGAGGGGGACGCAGGCTCCCTGCTGAGCAGCCCGATGCGGGACTCGATCCCAGGACTCTGAGATCATGACCTGAGCTGGAGGCAGAGGCTTAACCCACTGAGCCACCCAGGTACCCCCCTACTCCGCTTTCTTTATCAAAACCTGCTCTCAGGGACACCTGGCCGGCTCAGTCAAAAGAGCATGGGACTCTTGACCTCAGGGTTGCAAGTTCAAGCGCCATATTGGGTAGAGAGATTACTTAAATAAGTAAATAAACTTTAAAAAACCAAATACAAAAAACTCTGCTCTCAGGAAAATATGGAAACTCAACCAGTGAATTGTGGAAAACCAACAAAACTTCAGAAATTGCCAGTTGCAAAAATCGGAAACCCTCTTGTTGTAAAATATAACACAGATACAGAAAAATACGTAAAATGTATAGTTAGGGGCACCTGGCTGGCTCAGTCAGTGGAGCATGCCATTCTTGATCTCAGGGTTGCAAGTTTGAGCCCCACGTTGGGTGTAGAGATTACTTTAAAAAAAAAAATTACTGGAGCACCTGGGTGGCTCAGTTGGTTGGGCTGTCAACTCTTGATTTCGGCCCGGGTCATGATCTCAGGGTCACAAGATCGAGCCCCGCATTGGGCTCCATGCTCAGCATAGAGTCTACTTGAGTTTCCCTCTCCCTCTCCTTCTGCCCTCCCCCTGCTCCTGTGCTCTCTCTCTCTCTAAATAAATGAATAAAATATTTTTTAAAATTACTTTAAAAAAAATGAAAGGAAAATATATAGTTGAATAAGTTATAAAGGGAAGACCCTCGTTAGCATCCAGGACTAGAAATTAGAACTTGGCCAGCTATTTCCGAAGCCAGCTATGTGCCGGATCCTATCACAACTCTCCCTCCTCCCAGAAGTAACCACAATCCTCACATTTATGGTAATCACTTAGGAGGATTTTATTTTAATGAGACTAAAGGTTTAGCTATAAATAATCACTAATGGTCGAATATTAGGCACTCAAAGGGTGTTCGGGGGAGCCCTGAGAGGTAACCAGATCTCAGCACACTTAAAATCGCATCATTTCATACATTTAGGTCCCTCTATGCCTAGATTAAAACACACCTCCCTGGAAAGGAGGCACAGAAGTCCAACCCCAGGGCTGTGCCCCGTGCCCTCAGCTGCCTGACTCCCATCCACTGGGCCAGAAAGTTCCATACCCCACAATCTTTCCAAGGCAGAGCAAAAGTAGGTCCCAGCTCACAGTGTTTGGGAGAGGGCCAGGGACTATTTGTCTCTGCTGCTGACATGTGAGCCTAGGACATTGCCAAGACTTCCCCAGGTCTCGGTCTCAGTGTGTAGTATGGGGCTATAATGAAGCCTTTTATGATCCCCTATATTCCTCTCCTAACTTGCTCCCCTTTCCTCGGTCTTGGTTTCTATTTCAGCCACCTGCTCATTCACCTTGCAAGAAGCTCATCACCTTTCTTTCCTGCTGGGTGTCTTTCCAATCTCATGCCCCACTTTTTGCCCTTGATTCTTATAATGCCAGAGTCCACGTTGTCTCTACACACATCTTTATAAAGACACACGCACGTCCTTGCACATTGGAAGTGCTGAACAAACGTTCCTGGAATGCATACATGTAAAGAAAGATCAAATGAATTGTTTCATGCATGTATGTATGCATTCCTTCAATATTTAGCGAGTGCCCAAAATATACAGAGATAGTAACCTGTCCCTCTACCCTCTAGGATCATTCCTCTCCTCCCTTTCTCATCTGCCCCCTTCCCCGTCCTCTCTCTTTTTTCCTTCCTCTGTGCCACAGAGCTAGACTGAGTTCCCCGCAAGGCAGGACGTGGGGTCACAGAAGCCGGCCGGTGGAGCAGACACCCTGGAAAGGAGCCAGATGAAATAAGGGCAAAGACAGCTGTGTGACATGCAGGGAGAACCCGTGCAGAATGAAAAGCAGTGATTCTCGGAGCTCCGCAACTCAGACACTCCTCGACCTTCACCCTGAGAGCTACTGCAGGATTGGGGTCAATGAGGGCTGGCATCAAGACGAAGGGCAGCCGGGCTTCTCCTCCTTTAATCCTTGTTTTCCTACCCCTCCCCCAGTACTCCCTCCCATTGACCAGTGTCCTGGGCCTTTAAGAGGTGGAAGGGCTGGACTGAGGAGCTCACACCTCTCCCCTCCCTACTCCTTCCCTTTGGCTGCAAGTCTGCCAGTCACAGCAGCAAACCGCGGAAGAAAAAGAGAGGAAGCCAGCTAGCGAGCCAGCAAGAGAGGAGAGAAAGAGCCCAGCTGGGTTTCCTCATCCCACAGGAGAGAGCATCGCACAGCTCACAGACACAGGACCGCTCTCCTGCCCACGGTAAGGGCCCGGAGGCTCTGACCAGCCTCTGCTCCAAACTCTGCCCTGCCTGAGTCCCTGACTCTGTCTGCCACATGCTTATCCCCCCCTGATTAAATTGTACCCCCGAACTCCTTAGCCCTAACAAATCTGCAAGGCTTCCACCTCTTGGTTCTTCAAGCCCTCCAATTGACAGTTTCCTCCTGGCTGTGGCAGTCACCCCTTCCATGGGGATCTCTTAGCTGCCATTCAGAAGCGAGCCCCATCCTAAAAGGGAAGAGAGAGAACTGGAGTAGGATAGATTCATTAACAGAATGTTGAGGATTCCTGAAGACCCCGGGAAGAGGATAGAAACAATGGCGTTATGAGATTTCCCGAGAAAGAGCTGGGGTTTGAGCTCTGTACTTGTTCTCAGCCTGCTCCGGGAGCCGGGGCAGCTGGTTGGCGTGCCCAAGTGCTGTGCTGGGAAGAGCACCTGCTTCTAGTCCTGATTTTGCCACACTAACCAGCTGTGTGACTTTGGACAGCAGCTTCCTGATCTGTGACAGGAGTTTAGGGTTTCCCAGACTTGCTTGTGTCGTAGGGGTTCTTTTTTAAAATAAGTATTCCTGAGCTCCCTCCTGGCAAATCCTGATCTGGTAGATTTGGGGTGGGGCTGCGGAGTCTCTATTTGACCTCGGATATTGATATAGCCAGGAGCTTCTGGATTAGATGAGTTATGAAAGAGTCTTCAACCTTTAACATTCTGAAGGCTACCTATGACCGGGGCCGTTCTGTCTTCTTTATATGAATGAGGTCACCCAGTAATCCTGCTCAGAAGCGAGAGAGTAGACATAATGATTCTCTTCCTTCCTGCCCCTCAGAGAGCCCTGAGACACCCCGAATTTCACCGCAATGCCATTGGCACTACTGGCAACTCTGCTAAAGTCCACCTCTTACAGCCACCTGTAAGTTGAGGACCAAATCTTACTGGGCAGCCCTGGCCACTTCCCACCTTATTTTGTGTCTTTGTTCTCTCATCTGTACTACAGAGGTAATTATCTGTGTCCTTGAGGATCTCCTCATTCGCGCCTAGGAGTGAACAGTTAAGACCCAGTCTCTTACTCTCAGTCTTCATCCTCTGCTCCTCACCTCTTGCTCTTGCCCCCACTCCCAGTCCTGTGTTCCTTCTCTCCTCACTGCACCTGCCTCACCATCCTTCCCATCCTACCTTCAGACACCAGAGGCAACACCAAGACCTAGAACACCTGGGTTCCAAGTCGCATTCTCTGGGCAGTGTGTTCAGTCGGTCTCCTAGGATACGGGGGAAGTGAGGCTGAGTGCAGGGCTGTTCTCCTGAGGGTCCTCCTCCCTCCTGGACCCCGGGCTCAAAATCCCCACAGGGAACAAGAACCCGACCTATTGGGAATTAGAGAAGAAAGGAAAAGAGGAAGAGGTGAGGGGGAGAAGCGGTGGGGAGAAGGATAAGGAGAGGAGAGCACAGAAAGGCTGACAAGTGAGCAGGTAGGGAGGCAGATGGGATCAGGAGAGAAGAGTGAGCTGGGAGAAAGGAAAAGGAAGGCCCCAGGATGGGGAGAGGAGAGAAATGGGAAGAAAGAAAAGAAAGGCTATCGAGTGGGACATGGTGGGGGCAGAGAATGACAAAGGCGAGGAGACAAATTCTCCATGTCCCTTGTTGGTTCTTAGTCCCGCTCCAACCTGCTTCCAAAGTTTTCTTTTGGAAAGAAAAGATTTTCCCTTTCTTTTTGTTTTAAGATTTATTTATTATTTATTTTAGAGAGAGAGTGCAGGGGGAGGCTCAAAGGAAGAGGGAGAGAGAGGATATCAAGCTGACTCTGTGCTGAGCGTGGAGCCTGATGCGCGGCTCGATCCCACAACCCTGAGATCATGACCTGAGTCGAAACCAAGAGCCGGACATGCAACAGACTGAGCCACCCAGGTGCCCCTAGAGAAATCCCTTTCTAAGGAACCGTGGTTCTGGTCCCGCTTCCGCCACGTAATTCCTTCAATGGCTCTGGCAGCTCAGCTAATCTTTCTAGCCCTTCTCTATAAAACGAAGTCCAGCTCTGACATTCTGTGGCTCCCTGAGTTGAAATCGGCCCTCATATGGCCACAGGTCACCTGGATCCAGGTTTAAAATAGTGAGTCAGGAACGGGAGGATTGGAAGAGCACACCCGGCCCTGGGGCTGGAAGAGTTTGACAAGGATAAAATAATTTTCTAAGGCTTGCTTGAGGGGAGACAGGCTCCAAAATAGGGGTGTCCCGGCACTTGAGCGGAGGCTTCCCATGTTTCAGGACACAATTGTGAGGTTCTTGGGTACAGGTATAAGGGAAGGGAATTCTGACTTCTCCCAGGAATGACATCTACCCCATCCCCCGGTCCCTATGCCCCAGACATGGGAGCTGAAATTCAAAGAGGAGATGAAGCAGATTGTTGGCAAGAAGGACCAGATTCCCAGGCTTCCCCCTTCCTCCAGAGTCTGGGGACCTGAGACATTTAGGAGAGACCTGTTACTTCTGTCTTCATTCCGTTTTTATGAGCCTTGGTTGCCTCCAGTCAGGGGAGCTGTATTTTCAGTGACCTCTACCTTCTTCCTAAAGATTTAGTTACCCCTGGGTGACTTGATAGGCTCTTCCAGCTAAAGAGAGAGAGAGAGAGAGAGAGGGCCCTGAGATGCTGTGTGACCCCAGACAAGTCACATCACATTTCTGGACTTCCCGCTTTTCATTTAGGAGACCTAGCGAGTTGAGCCGCACCGTGTTCTAACAGAGCACCAACGAAGGATGGCTTTAGAGATGCTTTTCGTGTTTTAGATGCTCACCATTGTCAATAATGTAAATTTGTCCATTAAAAAACACAGCATTTCTATTCGGGTGCCGTTCCTCTGCTGATGCAAAGCGTACAGCTTTATGTTTCTTGCGCTTTGCCGGGTCCAGAATGATTTGGTCAAGAGTTGAGAATTTCCTAGAGGGGCACAGCTCGAATCAATGTGGCTACATATCGAGTCTTCTGGCTCTTTATTATTATTAATTAATTAATTTATGAGAGAGAGAGTGCGAGCACGAGCAAGGGGAGGG
>JAPYYM010002146.1:0-12619 GCA_028534135.1 Potos flavus
ACCTTTTATTTCTTTTTGTTGTCTGATTGCTGTTGCTAGGACTTCTAGTACTATGTTGAACAAGAGTGGCGAGAGTGGGCATCCTTGTCGTGTTCCTGATCTCAAAGGGAAGGCTGTCAGCTTTTCCCCACTGAGAATGATATCCACAGTGGGCTTTTCGTAGATAGATTTTATGAAGTCAAGGGATGTTCCCTCTATCCCTATACTTTGAAGAGTTTTAATCAAGAACGGATGCTATATTTTGTCAAATGTTCTTTCTGTATCTATTGAGAGGACCTAAGCGACTGACTCTTGATCTCAGCTCAGGTCTTGATCTCAGGGTCCTGAGTTCAAGCCCTACCATGGGCTCCATGCTGGGCAGGAAGCCTACTTAAAAAAAAAAAATCAAGTGTGAAACTTCTTTGTAAACTTGAAAATCTATAAATGTTATTTCTAAACTGCGCCCATTCCCACATGAGGGAAAGGAGGAGAACAACTCCCTTCTTTTCCCTTCTGCTTCATTTTCTTTTTAAATTTTTTTTAAGTTTTTATTTAAATTCCAGAAAGACATATTTATTTTTTAAACCTTATTTATTTATTAGAGAGAGAGAGAGAGCACACGTGCACATGGGAAGAGGGGCAGAGGGAGAAAATTTCCAGCAGACTCCTTGCTGAGCCCCATTTGGAGCTCAGTCCCAAGACCCATGAGATGATGACCTGAGCTAAAACCAAGAGTCCCATGCTCAAGTGACTGAGCCACCCAGGCGCCCCTAGAAAGACATGTTCATAAGAACTGGTCCCATTTCATGGATTGCTAATTTTGTGAACTTTTAAATCATATCCACAAAAATAATAGAAAGGATAAGAAATTAACAAATAGGCAGCAACTATCTTTCTTAAAGGAGAACTGGTGTATTGAGTCCTTCATGAATCCATTTATTAAGTATTTATTGAGTACCTGCTACATACCAATCTTTTGTTCAACTAAAATGAAGCTTAAAAGAAATTACCATCTACTCCAGGAGCTTATAATCTAACAGGTGTGTCAAGATTCCTACATGTAAAATGAGTAATAAACTCATGGTGATAAATGATTTTTGTATTAAGAAGAATGGTTCACAAAATCAATTCTTTGGACACATAGAGACTGAGTTAAATAAGGTGCTCAGTTGTCTGGAGGAAGCTTAGGCCACATTTGGGTGAGGCCCTCACTTCATCCATGACTAGCACCTTGCCAGGCAGCACCCGCTCAGCCCTTGCCCACGCCATGGCTTCGGTCTCAGAGCTCGCCTGCATCTACTTGACCCTCGTCCTGCATGACCACGAAGTGACGGTCACAGAGGAAAAGATCAATGCCCTCGTGAAAGCAGCAAGTGTAAATGTTGAACCTTTCTGACTGGGCTTGTTTGCAAAGGCCCTGACCAGTGTCCACATCAGGAGCCTTGTCTGCAAGGTAGGGGCTGTTGGACCTGCCTCAGCAGGAGGTCATTGCTCCATCTACCATGGCTGTTCCCCCACCCCGCTGATGAATAGGAAGTGGAAGCAAAGAAAGAAGAATCAGGGGAGTCGGATGATGATACTGGCTTTGATCTTTCTGACTAAACCTCTTCTGAACCTGTTCAATAAAAAGCTGAACTCTTCAAAAGAGAGAAAGGAAGGATGAAAGGAAGGAATTACGGAAGGAAGGAAGGAAGGGAAGGACAGTCTACAGGGGAATCTTTACAATTTCAGAGGGGAGTTGGACTTAAGAGGAGTTTGATCTTACAGGTGCACGATATTCATTTAGGTGAGTTCTAAGAGCAAGAACAAAGATGTAGGAAGCAGGCAAGAGAATACAGCAGTATGTAAAGGGGAGTAAATTACTAAGAGGCTTACTACTACAGGAAATACAAGTTATGTGCCATATTTATACTTGAAAACCTCTGCATGCTTCAGACAATAACATTGTAAATGAAGACTATGGCTAGCACAAGTAAGATGAGGGTAAGCAGGTCTGTCAAGATCACAAGGGCCTCTAGCTTCTTCGGTATCTTTTGCTAGCTCAGTGGGTATCACAGCTAGGAGAGAAGCATTGCTAGGACATAAAGACCTAGGCTGACTTGAAAAGTTTACGTTCTGCTTGAGAAGTACCAATCTGTGAAATCTCCACTGTATTAATGAAAATAAGAAAACCACATTCATGAATATACATTGTTCATGTCTTCACTAAGCTGTTGCTGCACGGAATGGGAGAAACTCTTGATGGTACTTGAATGGGTTATGAGTGTATAGGTACTAGTATTATTTCATTTTGTAGAGAGCATAGTCAAGAGATTCCCTATGCCAATTGATTTCAACTTTTTTGACTATAGTTCACAGTAAGAAATGCTTCTTAGACTGCAATCTATACACACATTCATAACTATGTCTATATCGATATATGTTACACATACAAATCGTTACAAAATAATACATACTTAATGTTTATATGGCTAAGAGTAGACAGTGTTTCCTGTTTACTGTAACTGTGTCAGTAGCTATAAATTTCCTTTATTGTCATTGCTTTTGTCTCCCCCGTAGTCTTTAGGTTTTCATAGAGACTCCTTCAATAGCATCTGAGGCTTTTAGTTCTTTTAGCTTCGATCCCCTGATATTATACAGGACCCCTACTGATATGGTGCAAGTTGTAGGGTAAGGGAAAGTATTCTATGGGCCTGTGATTAGGTCTCACTCTTTTAGTGAGTCTAAGCTGGGTATTGCCCTTCCCTCAGGCCAGTAAGGCTTTAGTAAAACCCCAGTCAGTTAGGCTCTGGTAAAACAGTTTCCTTAAGGGTAGACCTTGCTAAGAACATATTTGTTACTTTTTCCCTTCTCTATCTAGAAGTACTAGGGGATTTGTCTCCCATCCTCACAGTGATAACATAGGAGCTCTGGAGGTAAAACTCATAGAAATGGGAGAGTCCCATTAAAACTGGGTCCCCTTGGAGTTTTTAACTCAAGCTATTCTACGTGGAGCTACTTAATAATTCATCAATTACAGTTGAAAGTATTCCTACAAATACAGTTTCCTACTACTGGCTGCTTCTCCTGGACTTCTATTCCTGGTAAACTGTAGTTGTCTGTAACTTCTTGTCTGTCTCTCTGTTTTGGGTAGCAACACTTTGTCCTTTGCCCTCAGTTTTCTTTTCTTTTTTTTAAAGATTTTATTTATTTATTTGAGAGAGAGAGAGTTCACAAGTAGGCAGAGAGCAGGCAGAGGGAGAGGGAGAAGCAGACTCCCCATTGAGCAGAGAGCCTGATGTGGGGCTCAATCCTAGGACCCTGAGATCATGACCTGAGCCGAAGGCAGAGGCTTAACCCACTAAGCCACCCAGGCGCCCCTGCCCTCAATTTTCTAATGACTCTAAAAATTAATGACTTTCGGTTTGTTCAGCTTTTTTCTTGCTGTGAGGATAGAAATGACAACTTCCAAGTTCTTTCAATACTTTATATTATATGCACTAAATATGCTTTTTTTTTTTCTATTCTATTTAATTCTTATTTAAAAAAAATTGCTGGTTGTGTGGTGCCTGGGTGGCTCAGTCCGTTAAGGGTTTCCTTTCAGTTCAGGTTGTGATCTCAGAGTCCTGGGATTGAGCCCTGCACTAGGATCCCTGCTCAGCGGGGAATCTGCTTCTCCCTCTGCCCCTCCACCCTCATGCTCTCTCTCTTTCTCTCGCTCTCTTGTTCTCTCTCTGTGCCTCAAATAAATAAATAAAATATTTTAAAATAAATAAATAAATAAAAATAAAAAATTGCTGGTGACAATCCACTAAACTGGGTTAGTTTGGTGATTATAAGAGTATTAAAAGGAAACACAATTGAATTATTCTATAACCTGAAAGTGGGGAAACCATGACTCCAGAAGCAATGAAAATGATGAGTTCAATTAGATGAAAATTAAAAATGTGAAAATAAACACAGCTAAATAAAAAAACAAGTGACTGGCTAAGAAAAATTATATGTTAAGCACAAATGGTTCATATCTCTAATACATATAAAAGCTTCTAAAACTAAAGAAAAAAGACAATCCTATAGAAAAATAGGCTAGAAATATGAACAGAATTCATAGGAAAAAGAAATGAAAATGGCTGTTAAACATAAGAAAAGTTTTCAATTACATTCATAACAATAGAAATGCAATTTAAAACTTCACTGAGATATTATTTCTTTCTTATCAGATTGGGAAAAAAACAAAAGTCTGCAACTTATTCTCTTGAAAAGGCTGTGAAGAAATTACACGTTAATATATTGTTATGGAAATACAAAATGTTTTTAACTCCTACAGAGGGTGGAATTTGTCAATATATAGCAAAATTACCCAAGCACTTACGCTTTGATTTAGCAATCCCACTTCTAGAAATCCACTACAAAGATATAATGAAAAAAAAAATACAATTCACGGGAATTCATTGAAATACTATTTGTAGGTGCGCCTGGGTGGTTTAGTAGGTTAAGCGTCTGTCTGCCTTCGACTCAGGTCATGATCTCAGGGTCCTGGAATTAAGCAGCCCCTTAGAGAGATCTATATGGAGAAAAACCAAGGTCCCTGACAACAGCCCCAGCTGAGTCCTCAATTATGAACCAGAAATGACTCAGAAATGTGAGTGAGACTGTTTTAGACCTCTAGCCATCCCAGTACCCCCACTGACACCATGATCCCTGACAAAGAAGAAACTTTAGCCAGTCCCTGACTGAATTCCTAACCTAAAGAACCATGAGTAAATAAACTATTTTTGTTTTAGGCAATTAGATTTGAGATGTTGTGTTACATAGCAGTGAATAACTGATACGAAAGTATAGGAATATCTTACAGAGATATTCCTTGTGAAGGGAAAATAAAGAACTATAACACAGATGTATTCTAAGCAAATGCATGAAAATAAAGAAGAATTTCACCTAAACACCAAAAGAATTGATTTTATGATTTGTGATTTTTAAAAATAATGCCTAAAGTAATGCAAGGCAGATTGTGAATAAGTGTTTCATAGTTGGAAATACCTCTACAGTTTTAGAGCAGTGAGTTCTTTAGCTGGAGTAAATAGTAACATTAGAGGAGTAGCAAGGAACTAGATGGGGAAGGTCGATAGAGACATTAACCTTAAAATGTCTCGGGTAGTAGTTCAGACTTTCTTCAAGAGGTAACCAAAAATTGGCTGAAGCTTCTTAGTAGGGCAATGACATGATCAAATCAGTATTTTGACTAAAGTAGTTGTTTTGTATAGATTAGTATGAGGAAAAACTTGACATCGTAGGGCCAGTTGAGATGATTTCCAGAAATGAGGTTATGAGAAGTTGGACTAAGGAAATGACTCTGCATATAAGTTCAAGAACTATCTAATGAATAATTAAGAGATGACTGAATGGTAAAGGGAATGATGAATGAAGGAAAATCCAGAGATGCTGAGATTTTGAGTTGAGATGACTAAAAAAATTGCGGCGACACTGTTGCAGAGAAGAAAACTGAGAAGAGATAATGGGTTGAAAGATAATGGTGACCTACTGAGTAGAAATCTAGACCTACTGAGATAGTAAGTTCTAGACTTACTAAGTTAATGTTATAGCCAAGTAAAAATATCCCATGTTTAGTTTCTGGAATGAAATTGAATTAAGTTGAGACATTAGAACTCACAATAAGAAGCAGTATTTTCCAAAATGTGTTTGTCAAAAACTATTGACGTGAGATGCCCCATTAAAAGATCCTGAGACCAAAAAATTTGGAAAATGTTTACTACTTCTTGGATACTCAGAATGCACATTAGAATATCAAACCCTCAGAATGATCCTTCTGTACAGAAGCCTATATAATTTTGCCTAAGCAAAACAGTCCAATATACGGTCAACCCTTGACACTTTATATCATGATCCATTTGGAAAATGCAGGATGAGACTCACCAAGAATAGACTTAATAGCTAAAGCCAGTGCACAAAATCAATCAAAAAATGGAAAAAAAAACCTTGAGAGTGAAGGTCAAAGGCTTAAGAACTGAACTAGGATAGAGAAGAGTCTGGAGAAGGAATTGTTTGACAATGGAGGATGATCATGGAAGTTCAGTGTCACAGAAGATCACAGAAGCCAACCGTTAAGTGGGTTTCAGAAGGACTACATGGCCATTTGCTGCGGAAATGTTAAGAAGACCGAAGCCAAAAGGAAAGGCCTGGAAAAGGTCACTGGATTTAGTCAGAAGTCAATAGTTACCCTTGAAAAAGTTTCAGTGGAAGGTTTTGAAGAAAATGTCTGATAGAGACTAAAGAAGAACTATGTTGTGAGGGAAATCAAAACCATGGGTAATAAATATTAATTGACTAGCTGAAAGTGAACATCTGAGGGAAAGAAGATTAATTCCATGAGTTGTCAGTGTCATTAGAAACTTATCAATAGTGGAAAAAATCTGTTGCTCATGCAGACAAATGAGAATATGCCAATGGAGCCTGTCTAGGAATGATGCTGCAGAGTGAGAATACTGTATCTGAGGAGTAAGGAATAGTCCTAGAGCAAAAGTAGCAGCCTTAATCTGGAAGAAGAGGAACAGCTTTTTTTCTTAGATGAGTGCAAAAGACAAGTGATGTCAAAGAGGGCTAAATGGGTGACGATGGAAGAGAAGAACTCCTAAGGATCAGCAGAGTTGTTGGAAGGAGGCAGATGGCCAGGAGGAGGCTGTAGTTAGAGAAGGAGAGAACCAAATGTATGCTCTTGGAAAAAGGGCAATTCTTACCTCCTTGAAGGATAGTAAAATCTGGGAGATTGAGGAGGTAATTTAGGTTAACGTTGATTATAAAATTAAAGGGAGTATAAATATTTATTCTTTAATAAAACATATTCTTTAATACATATAATATGGAAAAATTTGGAAAGGGTAGTAAGAGTTTTCCCCTTATTTATCAGTTTATTTCAATTGCTTATTAAAGATGAGAACTCTCCATTAAACTCTAAGTTCTATGGGGCAGGCCTTGGTCTGTCTTGTTTTTGAGCTAACACATCTAACAGTGGCTGGCAAATAGTAGGTGGTTGGTAAATATTAGGTGGTTGGTAAATATTAGTTCAGAATTTATAGGTGTGCTTTGGTTCAGGAGGCAGAGTGGAAGTTCAAGGGAACAAATGATAGGAATAAATACTTGATTATTGCAGAAGAAGAAGACTAGGTTTGTGAGTGAATAAACATTTTTGTTTATAAAAACATTTTTGTTTATAAAAAATAAACATTTTTGAGTCATGAAGCTGAAAATGACCTCTCAGATCTTCTAATCTTGATTCCTGTTTCCAGGAAAGGCTCACTTAATTGTTCAGCCTTAAGAAACAAACTCAACCAAGGGTGCCTGGGTGGTTCAGTCAGTTAAGCATCTGCCTTCGACTCAGGTCATGATCCTGGGGTCCTGGGACCTAGCCCTTCACTGGGCTTCCTGCTTATTGAGGAGCTTGCTTCTCCCTCTCCCTCTTGTGCTCTCTTGCTCGCTCTCTCTTTCAAATATATAAATAAAGGATGAATACCCAACTTTTGTTTCAACATGGACTGGACTGGAAGAGATTATGCTGAGTGAAATAAGTCAAGCAGAGAGAGTCAATTCTCACTTAAGTGTGGAGCATAAGGAAAAACATGGAGGACATTGTGAGAGGGAAGGGAGGGGTGAATTGGAGGAAATCAGAGGGGTGATGAACCATGAGAGACTGTGAACTCTGAGCAACAGACTGAGGGTTTTGGAGGGTGGGGGTAGGGGGTTGGGCAGCCTGGTGGTGGGTATTGAGGAGGGCACGTATTGCATGGAGCACTGGGTGTGGTACATGAACAATGAATCTTGTAATACTGAAAAAATAAAAGTATTTTGGGGAAAAAAACCAAATATGTAAATAAAAGTCTAAAAAAAATTTAATTAAAAATATTCAAAATATCAGGTCATGATCTCGGGGTCTTAGGATCTAGCCCCTCGTCGGGCTCCCAGCTCATTTAGGAGTCTGCTCCTCCCCACCCCACCCCCAGCTTGTGCACTCTTGCACTCTCTCACTCTCCCTCTCTCTCTCAAATATACAAATAAAAATCAGGGGAAAAAAAAACTCAACCAAAAAGACTCATAAAACCAGAAAAAGCTACATTTGATTTCATCATTTGATATTTTTACCATTACCCAAATATGAAGAATAGAAATATAATCACAAGCTTTCCCCCTTCAAGAGTTCACTTCCACTTCCTGTACGTAGCAGCATCACTGATCTTTTCGAAGTCATCGTTCCCATAATACTTGGGCTCTCACTCTCCACTCCCAATGCCTACTCCAGATACACCCAAAATAAAAGGCCACTGTGAGAATTACAAGTTCTAAAACACCCAATGACTACGAAGTGAGGTGGAAAGCAAAGGCATTATGTAACACATTTCAGTTGTGCCAGTAGGTCTTGGTGTTTCTGACTCAGTAAGTTGACTCCTCTTCTAAGACTAACAAAGCAGTGCAGCATGCAGCAAAAAGCATCAACTTTGGGGCCAACGGTCCAGACTTGGTTTTTGAATCCCAAACACAATTACTTGCTTACTATGTAATTCTACTTAAATTATTCAACTCCACGCAATGAGGATGATAATAACTTGTAGTTTCAGGTTGGTTTTGAAAGTTATAGATAATGGGGCTCCTGGGTGGCTCAGTGGGTTAAAGCCTCTGCCTTCGGCTCAGGTCATGATCTCAGGGTCCTGGGATCGAGCCCCGCATTGGGCTCTCTGCTCAGCAGGGAGCCTACTTCCCCTTCTTCCCCTGCCTCTCTGCCTACTTGTGATCTCTCTCCTCTCTGTCAAATAAATAAATAAAATCTTAAAGAAAAGAAAAGAAAAGAAAATTATAGATAATGTCTATAATGTACTTGGTAAAAAGCAAACACTCAGTAAAGTGCAGCTACCAATATTTTTATCCAAATACTCTATTTTGATAGCCAAAATGCCACAGCTAGGGCCATAGTTAGGCATTATAAGTTTCTGGCCATAGCAAGTGAAAAAGGGCAGTGAAAATGAGTCTAAATACAGAAAATTACTTAAAAATCTGTTTAGGAAACAGATCCCACACCCCTCCTCTCTGCTGTAAACTGCAGGGCAACTGCAGTGTTCATCTCCAGGAAAAGACTGGAAATATTTCTCTGAAGAGGGTAAAATAGAGGGTCTCTGTGGTAGGAGATACCAGAGTCATTGGTATGACTCATATCACACTAAATGTGTGGAGATTAAATCAATATTTACATTCTGAATGCTGAGCTATCCTGCCTCCTACCTCATTCAGCTCCCAGGACTCTAACAGCCAGTTCTCTAACCAGCAGGCAGAGATTGGAAGTTTTCTTTGGGCAGAGTGACCAGCTGAAAAGAAAGACTAAAGATACTAAACATCAGAAATTCAATGAAAAAAAAAAAAAAAACAAAGAAATTCAATGAAAAGACAGACCACCAAAAGTGAAGCCCACAATTGACAAGCATCGTCCACACACTCAAATTTGCAGTCAGGTTTTCAATGGCTTCTCTTTGAAAAAAAGAGCAACTAAGGATTACCAGACAGACAAGGGAATGGAGACTATTAAGAGAGAAGAAAAGTTTACTTAAAGAAATCATCCTAAGATGTATAGAAATAAATATTATAACTATGAGGCAAGGTCAGTATGCTATTGAAAATGGAGGAGGAATTATTCATAATTTTTAAAAGAGCTTTTGGAATTTAAAAAAATGCAGAAATTAGAAACTCAATAGAAAGGCTGGGGAATAACACTGTAGAAACCTTTCAGAGAATAGAATAAGAAGACAAACAGAAAATAGGAAAGATAGGCAAATAGAGAACTAATCCAGGAAATCTAATACCCAAATAAAAAGATTTCCAGAGAGAGAAAGTACACAATGAAGTAGAGGAGATCAACAAAGAATAATCCACAACATGTCCCCAGAACTGAAGGACATGAGTTTGCAGATGGAGAGTCCTGATGAATGTATCTGCCTTGGCATACTGGAAAAAAAACGATCCATACTAATGTCAATTATCATACATTTTCTGAACACTGGAAGCAAAGAGAAAACTCCACCCACTTCCAAAGAGAAGGTACAAAGAAGAGTCAGGTATTAGAATGGCTTTGGACTTCTCAACAGCAGCCCTGGAATCTATAAGACATTGAAACAACGACTTTTAAAATACCGAGATTTTTAATCTAGAATTCTATACTCTGATTACTAATCAGCCGTGAGGGAAAATAAAGACATTTCAGACATCTAAAGTCATGAAAATCGAGCTGATGTGACTCTCTCAGTGAGCCGTTAGAGTATGTATTACACTAAACAAGGGCATAAACCAGGAAAGAAAAGATATAAGATATAGGAAAGATGTAGGAAATTGGGAAAAGTCAAAGAACTCCAGGGGTGATTTCTTCAAGAAAAATGAAATTAGGAGAATACCTAATATATCTGGATGTATTTGGAGGGATATAAACAACTAAAAATGGTTGAAATTAAAATATATATTTATTATATATGTAAAACTACTAACCAAAGGATTATATATGTAAAATCCCAATCAAAGGGGAAAAAAAACAAGAAAATGAACTAATAAAAGGAAGGCAAAACTAATCCCAGTATAGTACGTGGCTCAGCAGGAAATGTCATTGAACTATTTATAAGAATTTAAACACAATAGAATATTACTCAGCCATCAAAAAAAATGAAATCTTGCCATTTGCAACGACATGAATGGAACTAGAGGGTATTATGCTAAGCGAAATAAATCAATCAGAGAAAGACAAATACCATATGATTTCACTCATACATGGAATTTAAGAAACAAAACAAAGGATCATAGAGGAAAGGAGGGAAAAAAACAAGACGAAATCAGGAGGGAGACAAACCGAAAGAGACTCTTAAGCATAGGAAACAAACTGAGGGTTTCTGGTGGGGAGATGGGCAGGGGGCTGGGGTAACTGGGTGATGGGCATTAAGGAGGGCATATGATGTGAAGAGCACTGTGTGTTATATACAACTGATGAATCACCGAACTCTATTTTGAAACTAATAATACACTATATGTTAATTGAATGTAAATAAAATAAAATTAAATTTAAAAAAGAATTCAAACATTGAATATTGATTTAACTAAACATGATATAACTATATTGGGAGGAGAAGAGTACAGGGGAAAAATATATAGGTAGGGGGGATAGACAAGCAGTAGGATGAATGTTTCAAACAAAATGAATACTAAATCTTTATCTGGAGGGAGATGACATGAGATAATATCTAAAATCAAGATGTAACAATAAAACCATGTTGCTTAGAAATATGCATATAAGTTAAAAATAACAAAAAAATAATTTTGTTTCTGGAAATTAAGAAATAAGGGAGTAGTAAGAGAGGGAAAGTGTTTTACAGAACAATTTAAGTTAACTATGTGCATGTGTATCTTGGAAAAAATTTAAAATACACAGAAATGTAAAATGGAAACAGAACAGCTAGCAAGCTTTAGATTCCTTATAGTAATAATTTTGATGAAGAGTTAAGAGAAGGCAGTTGGCTTTTACAAGGAGGTGACCATTTGAACAAATAATGTGAATAGTGTGAAGAATGATAGAAATATAGGCTCATTGAGGTTGTCTGAATCTGTGTTTGGGAAGGGAGGGCATTGGCCCTAGGAAAATGGACTGTATAACTAAAACTATTTTATTCCTATCAATAATTTCTAATGAAGTAGGTTAACTCTAAACACAAAGGGAGGTTATATTTAATGATAATACTTAATAATCTGCAAAGTTCCTAGAGACACTGTTCAATATTAATTTTTAGGTTTACGATCCCACATATTTCTCTAATATTTAAATTGAATTGAACTGAATTTACTGAAATATCAAAGAAAACATGTGAGTCCTGTTCTGTTATTTTGTTGGACCACACATAAGAATGGACAGTAGTAAGAAACAAAACTCTTTAGGTTTACAAATTTCTGATGTTTTAATGAGTTTCCATTAAAATCCAGCAATTTGCAAAAAGAGGTTTATAAAGTTTGATAACAGAGCTTCCTGTTGAAGACAACACTTGGCTTTTATGGTACAGTTTTCAAATTTTAATGATTAAGTATTTCCACTAAAAATGAATATTTTTTAGTTTTTAATTGTAAATTAAGAATATCATATATATAATAATTTTAAGAAGTTATCTAATACTTTTATTACTTAAAAGGGAAGATTGTTGGGGTGCATGGGTGGTACAGTCCATTAGGTGCCGACTCTTGGTTTTGGCTCAGGTTGTGATCTCAAGGTCATGGTCTCAAAGTCATAAGATCCAGCCCCATGTCAGCTCAGCGGCTCAGCTGGGAGTCTGCTTGGGATTCTCTCTCCCTCTCCTGACCCTCCCTCTGCACTCGCACATGTGATGTCTCCCTCTTTCAAATAATAAATAAATATTTTTTAAAGTAGAAAAAATAAATAAGAGGGAAGATTGTTTTGCCAGCTTTAGCCAAAAAAGTTCAGGAGGAAAATTATAATAAATGTTCTTATATTCTAGCAATTTTCTTGTCATAGCTTATATTTGGTGACATGATATATCAATTAATAAAATATAAAAAAATCTTTATAAACAAGTTTTTTTAATTAGAGGGTTTTTTAAGCTCAGAATCTTTTTTTTTT
>JAPYYM010002147.1:0-12617 GCA_028534135.1 Potos flavus
GTGATGTCTAAACAAGGGTCTACTTTCCCTCTGACTGTATTAGTCAGGGGTCTGCAGAGAAACAGAACCAATAGGAGGTACATGTACATACACGGAGAGAGCAGGAGTCATACTAAAGAACTGGATCCCATCACCATGGAGGCTGACAAGTCTCCAGATCTGCAAGGTGAGTGGGCTGAACCTGGCTAGAGACCCAGGAGAGCCGATGGTTCAGTGCAGTCCTAAGGTAGGAAAATGTCAATGTTCTAGACTCTGAGGCCATCAGGTAAGAGGAAACCCCTCTTATTAGGGGCAAGGGTCCATTTTGTTCTACTGGCGCCCTCAACTGATTGGATGAGGCCCACCCACCTACCCCGGGGAAGTTGATCTGTTTTATTTAGTCTACTGATTCAAACGTTAAGCTCATTCAGAAACACCCTCCCAGACACAACCCAGAATAATGCTGAATCGAATGTTTGGACACACATAAAGGTCACCATCACAACTCCCCACATGCCTGGTGGATGACAAGACAGGGACAATTGGCTCACGAGGGTGCTGGAAGCTGTGAAAGGCAGATACTCAGGGAGGAGAAAGATACAGCTGACCCCGTGGGGAAGGGATGTCTTCCCAGGCCTCTCCTGTTCCTTCCATGTAAGGGCCATTCTCAGCGGGCTCAGTCAATCTTTAGTCTAGGTCACCGCCACTCTGCCATCTCCCGAAACGGCTACCATCCCAGTGCTGACACTGTCGCATACTGACACCTTCAAGTGCTGGTGTGGCAAGTGGACCTCCCAGCCTCGTCTGGAGGGACTGCTATCCTGTGCGGCCACTTCAGGAAGCCGCTCAGCAGTTTCTCATAAAATTACACACGCGGTTACGCACGCATGGGTATTCACCCAAAATAAATGAGAACTGGGGGCACCTGGGTGGCTCAGCTGGCTCGGCCTCTGACTCTTGGTTTTGGCTCAGGTCATGATCTCAGGGTTGTGGGATCAAGCCCCGTGTTGGGCTCTGCGCTCAGCGGGGACTCTGTTTCAGATTCTCTCTCCCTCTCCCTCCTGCTTTTACTCTCTCTCTCTCTGTGTCAAATAAATTCATAAAATCTTAAAAAAAAAAAAAAGAAGTGAAAACTCAAGATCATACAAAAGCCTGTAAATGAATGTTTACAGCGGCTTTATTCATGATCGCCAAATACTAGAAAACAACCCAAATGTCCTTCAGGGGGTAAGTGGACAAACATGCATCCACCATGCAGCAGAATCCCACTCGGCAATAAAAAGGAACAAAACACGCGTGTAGGAATCTCAGAAGTAATACGCTAAGTGAAAGAAGGCAGTCTCAAAAGGCTGAATAGCGTATCAATCTATTTATAGGAAATTTTTGAGAAGACGGAAGAGCTTAGCAGTTTCGAGGAGGTGGGGGGCGGAAGGTGTGTGTGACTAGAAAGGAATGAGACAAGGGAGTTTGGTGGGGGGGGATGGGACTATTCTGAACCCTGATTTAAACGTGTCTTGACGTCCCTAAGACTTGCACACCTCTCCTCCAGCATCCGATTAACTATATGATATTTTTAAAAATTGGAAAAATCCAGTGGTTAAAAAAAGTAATCGTATGTCACCCAACCGATGCACAGGATAAATGGGCCCAAGGGGAAAGGTCTAGGGTGTGGGGTCAGGCATCAGCAGCTGAGTCCAGAATGTGCCCGGGCAGAGAGGGGAGCCACAGGCATCACCGTACAGCTCGGGGTACAAAGAGGATAAGCGACATTCCTGAGTCACCGGGCACAACCTAATAATTCTCTGAAAAGACCAAGCAGCTGTGATCTGTAACATTTCTTCCCCAGGAATTTTGTATTCACGGCCTCTGACAACAGCCTTAGGAGAGGAAACGCAGGCTTATGGACAGCAAAGGATTGGCCTGGATTGTGATCTCAGGTCTGTCTGGTTCTCGAGTCGCCACAGAAAGCAAGGATTACACCGTGACACGTCTCTCCTTGGCTATGCCCCAGCAAGCCGCTAATCCCCTGTGCTCTTAAAGCCCGGCTCTTCCTTTAAAGCAGGGGTTCTCCATGGGGAGAAGGGAGGTGTTTTGCCCCCAGAAGTCATGTGGCCTTGTCTGGAGACAGTTTCAGTTGTCACAGACCTTGGGAAGGGTGCTACCGGCATCTATTGGGTAGAAGCCAGAGATGCTGCTAAACATCGTACGAGGCACGGGATGGCCCCTGAACAAAGACTTACCCAGCCCCAGTGTCTCTAGGGCAGAGGTAGAGAACCTTCTGGCTTAAAAGCGAGGAAGAAAACACGCCCGCGAATCCCACACTGTGCCAGGGATCGTCCAATTCTCAACTCACTTATTTCCTCAAGACCCTGCGGGGGTAGCTGTTATGGACCCCAATTCATAACTGAGCAAGTTGCTGCTCAGACCCATTAAAAAAAGTACCCACGTGCCAGTGACAGACAAGAAGCTGTAGGGGCCCCCAGGCCCCTGTGAGGGCAAAGCCCGGGGTGCCCGCAGTGTGGGGCCCCCGGGACTAGGCTGGGCCCTCCGTAAAACCCCCTTCACTTCCTTCCACCCCATCTGGCCTCCAAAATCACCTCCTAACCGTAAGAGATCTACGAACACAGGGAGCTGTTTTGGGGGGGCAGAGGCGCAGATCTGAATTCCGGGGCCGCAGGAAACAAACTTCAGAACCACCCAGGCCTGGCGTGTCACCCCTGGCTTCCTGGGCTCCATCCATGGTTCCTGCCCTCAAGGATGCGTCCCCTGCCTCCCAACAGCCCAGAGGCGTTCCCGGCCAGCTGCTCCTGGGGCACGTCCTCTCCTCCCCCCTTTTCGCGATGGGTAAGGCACTCCGGCCGGGGCCTGGGGACAGAGAGACACGTCACTGAAAAACACGCGACAGTCCGTCACCCACAACCACATCTGACAGGCAGGGCCTGCCCGAGAAAATAAGCAAAAGGCTCTGAAAACAAGTCCTATAATCACCTCTGAGGGATGCCGGATCGGTTTCACCCTCTCATGTAATTTGTGTTGACAGTTCCAACAGCTGGCAATGGAGATGGGGGGTTAAGGTGGAGGGAGGAGGAAGAGAAGTAGAAACCCCGAGAGAAGGCAGAGGAAGAGCGCGAGGAGAAAAGGAACATGAGCTTTAAGTTGACCAGACAGCTCAGGAATCACATGACGTCATGACAGAGGAAGAGGAGCCCACGATTTGGGGACCCTCGCGCAAGTCGGGTGGGACTACATTCACAGAAGCCACTCTTCAGCATCATTCTAGATAACCGCAGACAGGGCAGGCGGTACAAGGTTGTTGTCGAATCTGGCAAAGCAGAGGTAATTCCGGACGAGGCTCGGGGTGGGCCCCCGAGGTGTCCCGCTGCAGGGCAGCCGCGGGCGGACCTCAACTGCCCTGACTGCCCCCCACCCTGCACCTCCCCGGCCCCGCCACAGCCACGCAGACCCTACTCACAGCTCTAAGATCAGGATGACGTCTGTCTTGTTCTCGTAAACCTCATGTAGGGTGATGATGTTGGGGTGCTGGATCTCCTTCAGGATGCTGACCTCCCGCTCGATGTCCTCGCGGCTCACGCCCCGCCGGCTGGACTTGGTCCTCCTTTTCTTGATAAACTTGGCGGCATACTGTAGACCCGTGCTTTTCTCCCGGCATTTCTTCACGACTGCAAACTGCCCACTGCAGAGGATGAGAGGTTGCAGGTTATTTACACATTTCTTTATTGCTCCCTACAAAGCCCAGGATTTGAGCACGGATGGGGCACGGCACAAGCAAGGAGGGGCCGTGGAATGGTGAGTAAGAAAGTCCATGGTGTGGGAAATTAACAAATTAAGCAGAGTTACTTCTCATTACGTTTCCGTTTCATTAAACCAGTTTCTTTAAGAATAACGTTGCAAGTGATACAGAGTCTTGTCTTGAAGAATATTCTATTGAATGGGGAATGAAGCCTCCATTTCTGTGCTTCCTTCCTCCCTCCCCTTGCAGACTCCGGGATAGCAGGAAGGAGCTCCCCAACCCGACCCCCTTCTGACAAGCCTTTCTCCCGTATGTCCAGGGAAGACAAGGGATTGAGATGAGTGAATTAAAGAAAAATACAAAGAGCCCTGCTTTCGAGGATCTATTTCTAGCACCAATATTTATCAATTGAAACATTCAGAATTTAAAAAAAAGCTATTCTGTTTTTGTTCTGTTCACACCTCAGGGATTGATCAGCCATATATACTGGACATTTGTTGGTGGCTTCTCCAGCATCTCCTCCCTCTCTCCTTTCTAGGGATCCTGCAGTTCTGAGAAGCTGACTCCGCCCCCACCTACAGATACGCATTGGGTGACCTAGGCTAAGCCACTCAGTGTACTGTATCTTCCTGGCTCCAGTGACAGACACATGACCAAAGTAAGACCTTTTGGAGAATGCAGAGACAAACACCTTTTCTGAGACTCTTCTTTCTTCTGGATGTGAACACTTAACTGCATGACCCCAATCGCTGCTTCCAGCCATCCTGGGATGAGGGGGAGGTCCACTGGTGGTTTAAAGCCAACCATTCCAGAGGTGGAGCCAGGAGAAGAAGAGAAACCAGGTTTGTGGTAACACTGTGAAATGGCTGGATCAACCCTAGCCTGAAAGCCATCTGCCTTTGGGTTTTTCAGCAACAAAAGCTAATAAAGTCCCTTTACCACTAAAGCTAGTTTAATATGGGCTTTTGACTTCTTGCAGAGGAAAGCATCCTATATCCTAAGCCATGGCATGTAACCAGAGCCTCCTACCTACATATATAAAAGAATATAATAACAGGACTTAACACAAAATAATAAAATAAATATGCAAGCAGGGAAAGTCTTGAGAGGTAAGTAAGCCACCCTGAAAGTAAGTGAAACACAATACAAAGGACCCTTCCTGTATCAATGCTGGCACCTCGCTTCTTCCCCAGAGCCACCCATCACAGGATCCGTGTATCTCTTGGCAGGTGCTGGAGAAATGCTATATAGAGAATTATCACAGTTATTTTTAACTAGCTTTATTCTCCCATGAAGACAAAAGGGGGAGGAAAAAAGCAAATGAACAGTGACAGTTCAATGTTAAAGAATGGACACTTTAATACATTACTCATTTACTTTAGCAGCAGAGGTCAGTGAAGAAAAACCCAGAGTAAAGAATTATTTCTTTAGCACTGCCAAATTTTTGCGTAACAGCTTATTAAGACTCTCTTTCCCCCTGCAGCAGAATAGGAGAGAGGCTGAAGATAAATCACACCAGAACGCTAGCGCTGGCTGCCTGTGAACTCACCCCCTTAAAGAGCCAGGGGATCTGTTAGGACTTTATTACAACATTGCCCATTTTTTTTCTGAAGAGCAAAGAATTGAGCTTTTTCTCTCTCGGCGGGTGGAGGTGGGCGGCAGAGATGGGGCTGGTGGGGGAAGAACACAGCCTGACTACAGAACAAAGTGAGCTACTACTTGGCAGAGTCTGGCAGAGTCTGGTGAAGTGGTGCTTATATTCCCCCTTCTCAGAAAGAGCGTATCAGGTCCCAACTGAGAGCTCTCAAGGCGTCCAAGGACGCGGGGTGGGGCAGTGCACTGATCCAACCCCTCCCACCCACACGCAACCCAAGCTTCCAGGGGCCGGGCCCATGCACGCCTCTCACGCAAGCGCTGTGACTTTTCTTGGCGGCTGTAAAAATTCGAAGCAGACTCAGTGGTTTGAATTATGTTGCTTTAAACAATAAAACCGAAAAGCCAGAAAGAGATGCGAGGAACGTAAATGCAAGGCTAAGTTCAAAGACTATCCCAAGTTGTTTTTCCTGCCAAATGTTCCATGTTGACCTTTCCCCTTTTAATTATGGAAAGGCAAAAGCATCCAGGCCCCCCTTACCCTAGCACTGGGCCAAGGGAGGGGGGCACTGCATACCTTGTGCGCCAAGGCCAGGAGTGTGTGCACGGGCCCAAGCTGACTGCATTGCCCACATCTGCAGCGAAACATCTGGAACCCACTCCTTCACTGGTCAGTTGACCTCACTCACACTTCCGGGTCCCCACGAGGGGAAAGCAGGGAGGGAGAAGGGGCTACAGGTGGGATAGGAGCCCCCCCAAGCCCCCTGCCAAGAGAAGATGTGACTAATACCCACGGCTGCAGCTTATGTCCTGACTAACCTTGGCAGCAGATGGTCCAGAAGGTGTAGACTAATTTTGAGGACCACTTTTCTAGACCCATCTCAATGCTACCTCTTTAAAGACACCTTCCTAGTTATCTCTGCCTACCCAACGTCTGCCCCCTCTCCTTGTTCCGACCAGTGCTCTCTCCGCACCTGAGCCCACAGGGCCCCCTCGGAGATTTTCTGCCTGTTTCTTGCCCATTTCCACTCCTCCCAAGACTTCGGCTCTGCGAGGACAGAGGCCTGGCAGGCGGATCTCTCGTCCCCCGAGGCACGGGATGCAGGGCTCCTCTGGGAGCCCACGCATGATGCTCTTGACTCCTGAATCCTCAAAACCAGAGGTGTCACCCGAAGATACTTCACTGTAGTTCAGTAGCTCTGCGTGGGGCTGGGCGCCCAGGCCACCTGTCTGAGCTGGTGCCCTGCCCACTAGCTACGTAACTGGGGGCTTACATTCCTCCTTGACCACTCTCTGCCTCAGTTTCCTTATCTGCCAACTGCGCAGAATAACAGTGCTTGCCTGGGAGGGTTCTTGGGGTGGAAAGGAAAGATTAAGTGAGCTAATAATACATGGACAGTGATTAGAACGGCGCCTAGCGATATTACGTCTTCAATGATGGAAAAGAGCCCGGAGAAGAAAAAAACCACAACGGGGTTGTAGCGTGTTTAAGCGTGTAAAACTCAAGCCGACCCTGGCATCAGGCTTTGGCCTTCAAACACGACATCCTCGCCCTGATGCCCCTCCAACGGAGAGCTGCGGCCCCCAGCAGCTGGGGAAACTGAGGCACAGCTGGGCCCAGGGCAGGCAGAGGCCCATGCGAGACAACGGGCCTTGCTGTGCACTCGGTAACTTGTGCTGGGATTTTCCCAGCCCTCTCCACGGGCAGGCAGCGAACTGAAGGCGGACTCCTCGGAGAAGAAATTCCTTTCTAAACACAGTAATTTGCTTCGTGAGGCCTAATTTGAGCTGGACTAGTGGTTAATTGCTGCTCCCATCCTTTCCTTCCTGAGCAGCTGGTCCCTGGCCCCCCAGCTCCCTCGCACCCACTTTGGGGGGCCAGTTCCTCTTCCTCGATCCCCCCCACAATAATAACAACAGAAAAAAAAAAAACAATTTGTTTAGGCTTTTTTGGGCAAGAGCTTCTAAATCATGGGATCCCAGAGAAACAATCTGATACAGCTGCCAGGGCGAGCTCCGGGCAGGGAGGAAAGTAAATTCACACAGAGAAGCAAGGCCACCACTGCCACACACGGGGGGGGAGGGGGACTGCCTGGGCTCCAGCCTCCCTCCTGTGACGAACACCGGAGGCTCCCCAGTGATGGACGCCCCCGTGGACAGCCGCAGCAGTGGTCCACGGACGGGGCAGCGCAGCTTCGTCCCTGGAAAACTGAAACTCACTGTATACCGGTACATTTAAAGTGACAAAACAGAATACAGGGGATCCTCATTTTTTTGCAAGAGCCGTTATCTGCCAATTCGCCTACTCACTACACTGTACTTGTGGCTTCATAATCAACATTGGTGGTGCTGTCACGGTCAAGGATCCGGGTCACCCGAGTGCCCAGCTGAGGCAGGTCAAGGTGACACTCTGCCTTCTAGGTCAGCTTCGGTAAACAAATGTCCTCTTAAGAGTTGGTTTAGTGCCAGGTTTTTTTTCATTTTTGCTTTTTGTTGGTGATTTCCCTATTTAAAATCGCCTTCAAAGTGGGAGGTCCAGTGCTCATAACACAGAGGCTGTGATGGGCTTGTGGAGAAAACGTGTAATGGGTGGATAAGCTTTGTTCCGGCAGGGGTATCAGTGACGTTGGCCATGAGCCCAATGTTAAGGAATCAACGATGTGTATTACCGAAAGCTCTTTTTTTTTTTTTTAAGATTTCATTTATTTATTTGACACAGAGAGATCACAAGTAGGCAGAGAGGCAGGCAGAGAGAGAGGGGGACGCAGGCTCCCCGCCAAGCAGAGAGCCCGATGCGGGGCTCGCTCCCAGGACTCTGAGATCATGACCTGAGCCGAAGTCAGAGGCTTTAATCCACTGAGCCACCCAGGCGCCCCCCAAAAGGCCCTTTAAACAGAAACACACATGAAACAAGATTATGCCCGGATCTGATGATGGAAATGTTATGAACAGAGGCTTGCAGAAACTTAACCCTGTATTTTCTCTAGAACTAATGGTCCAGGATTCGCTAATTCAGCATCTGCAGTGAAGTCACAGAACATAACTACAACCCCAATAATGAGAATCGATCGTATGTTGCTTTTTAAAAATGTACTCACGGGGCACCTGGGTGGCTCAGTGGGTTAAAGCCTCTGCCTTCGGCTCAGGTCCTGATCTCAGGGTCCTGGGATCGAGCCCCGCATCGGGCTCTCTGCTCAGCAGGGAGCCTGCTTCTCCCTCTTTCTCTGCCTGCCACTCTGCCTACTTGTGATCTCTCTCTCTGTGTCAAATAAATAAATAAAATCTTAAAAAATAAATAAATAAAAATAAATAAATAAATAAATAAATAAATAAAAATGTACTCACGTTTTCTGTCACCTAATAACTGACAGAACACTTTGTTGGACTAGGTACAGCCAAACAAATTCATTTTGACACATAAGCTTTCAATTAAATGTAATAAACATGGATTGACCACTAGTGGCCAGATCCAAACAAAGCCAATGAGACACATCCCATTTTAAAGAGTTTTATACCATGAAAATTTTTCGATTCAAAAAGAATCATGAATTTTATCAAAAAAAAAGAAAACTTTGGATAAAAGGAGCAAAACTTCATTAAGAACAACCTGTCACTTAATGTCTTTGTCTAACTCACTGACCTAATCAGATCACCTTGTAGCCACTCAATGAACTATAACCAGAATTCTGGACAAGGAGCTTTACATGTATTACTTTATTCATTATCACAACCCTATAAGAGTCACATCATCCACTCTTCCATCAATGAGAAAAACCAAACCTTAGATTTTTTTTTCTAGTTGCCTCAAATCTTTCGTGCAAGTAAGTCCCACATTTGAGAAGTGAATCCTGAGTGCATTTGCCTCCAAAGCTCTATTTGCCGAACCCCAATGCTGTCCCGGGCTTATGTCCATTTTGTTGGAAATATAAGCCACGCCCTTGTGAAGTTACGGATGGGTCTAGGAATCATTCCAGGAAAAAGCTTTGTGCAGGGGAGGCAGAGAGAGGAGGGCGGTGGTTGAAGGTGGTTGGGCAGTGTTGCCTTCTCCTCCCCGCTGAGAACTCATGAAGTGTTTTAACTAATTAAAACCACTGTGTTATCATGTTCTGAAGTTCTCTGCAGTAAAGAGTAAGTCATGTTTGTGTGTGTTGCTTCAGAAGCACTTACTAACAATTAGAAAGAGCCACAAAAGATTCTCGAGGTTGGCGAACAAGGATGGGACGCACACATTTGTGAAGCATATGGGCTTTTATAGGTCCATTATATTTCATGACGCATTACAAGTAAAGCTGTTGGACTCTGTTTAATCCGGTTGGGTTTTATTTTCAAATTCATTTATTTGTGGGAGTTCTGCTCACTTGGGGAAAGATGGGATAAACGTACAATGTCAGAGGGGTCGCATTCAGAGGGAGGAATCTGACTGAACATGACAACATGTTGTACCTTTGCGCTGGCACCTAACCTAGGGGCTAACATTTTCGTTGCTGACCTTGACCTACACACGTTGGAATAAGCTCCCACCCACGAAGGTGGGTGCCAATTCAAAACAAAGGGGCTAAAACAGTACACCATTTTTTTGCTGATTTTAAATATCTCTCTATCCCAGCACATTTAAGTCAAAAATTTATTTATGGTAACTACTTATTGTTATGAATTCCCTGTATTAATGCTGAAAACAGATCTGGCTTCAATAAAAAAAATGATAAGCTCCATCTCTCCCCTCGTCCCAAGTCTTTGCAATAAGGTTTCTAATTAAAGCAAAATAATTTCTACTTCTGAATTCAGGTATCAATCCCCAGCACAATGTGAGGGCTGGTTCGTAGGCCATTTATTTTTCTCGAAGAGCTGCACTGAAAGAGTGTCAGTGGCTTGAATCCTACCTGAACACTGAAATTATGGGTCTTAAATAAGAGATGGGGTGACAGAAGCAGTTTTTCAAGGATGAGTTCACATTGACGGCAGGAGAAAAGACCCCAAAGGGTTTACAGGCTAATGGGAGAGACAAGCCCATAACACCAGAGGATGGGAAGGGCCATAAAAAGGACATGGCCCCTGTGAAACCCCAGGGGAGAGCACAAGGTCAGGGGACCCAGGCTATATCCTGAGGGTTAAGCGCCAGCCCAGAGGAGAAGAAAGTGTGCGGAGGGAACAGTGCCAGGAGGAGAGAGCGGGAGCCGAGCTGGAGAGGCGTTGAAAGGGCCTACTCCGTATTTGTGGGAAAAGAGGGAGCGCTGGTGAAGTGTGAAGGCAGCCCCACAAACAAGGGCCCGTCCAGTATGGAGCAGCGCCCACCCCAACTTGGCCAACAACGCGGGAATGCAGTGACCTGTCTGAGCCTCAGTTTCCCCATCTGTGTGAGGGTGATGCCAACACGAAATGAGGCCATGAACATGAGCTGGGTTCTCAAAGCACATCGAGCTCATGTAAGGGATGAGAGTCAACAAGCTATCTCAGCTCCCAGAGGACAGTGTTTCAGTGGCTGAAAAGCGGCACCAAATTTCTCCCTGGCATTTTTCTATGCAACAACCCTGACATCTCAGTATTAAATCTCTATGCTTTTTTTTCCCCTCATCAGGACTCAATTATTTTGGATGAAACCTATCTGATGTGTCCCCTTTGGTCTCCAAAAACCTTACGGCTTTACTTGGACGCTGACGTTTTAGTCTGCGGCTAAGCTAGGGGAAGCAAACAGTCCTTTGCAACGATGGCCTCAGTCACGTCTTCTGGCTCACGGGCTCTCCCGCAGCGTGACCTCGTCTCTCCCACCCTGAGGTGGACCCTCGCCCTGGTCTCCTGGAATCTGAGCCTTGTGTGAGCAACAGAATGCGGCAAAAGTGATTCTGGGACTTCCGCCTGGCTCTTAGGGCACACGTTCTTGGCCGTTCCCTCTTGGAACCCCGCCACCATCCTGGGAGAAGCCCAGTGTGGAGGTGTCCCCATCCAAAGCTCCCTCTGAGCTGACAGCAGCTTTAACAGGTCGGCCGGGAGAGTGGACTTCAACATCGGTCCCATCAAGTCTCCAGAAGGCTCCAGCCGCAGCCGACCGCGTAAGCTAACATCGTGAGAGACCCCGAGCAGGAACGCTCGGGCAACGCACGGAAGCACGAGAGAGCGTGGTAAACTGCTGCTTTGTGCCTCCCCGTTTTGGGGTGGTTTGTCACATAGCCACGGACAGGTGGAAAAGCCACAAAAATATCTGGGACGATGGGTTTGACCCACGACCTGGCAAGCTGTGTAGGGGAAGGAGTCGATACCGAGGGTGAGAGGTGAGCAGGGGACCAGGGGCAGAGCCCGGCATGATGGGAGGGCACGGGAGGGATCGAGAATGCCCAGGCCATCTTGAACGCAGCACCCCAGCCTCCCGGGCCCGCACCCGCGTGTGGGGCTCATGTTTCAGATTCTTCGCTCCTCATCTTGGCAGCAGTTCCCTATCTTTCAAGGAAAGCTGTGCATCAGTTAGGAGGGATCTCCGTAACGGAACCCAAAACCAACAGCGAACCCCAAAGGCTCTCGCTGGAATGCCTTCACAGATCCCTGGCGGAGCTGCGCTTGCCACTCGTCTCCAGTTCACCTCCAGTTTCCGTGGGGGAGCAGCCCCCCCACCCTGAAACCCAACACCCACGTCCCAGCAAGCTTCCGTGAACGCGCTGCCACCTAACTCTCGCTCCGACTGGTCCGCACGCCCGGGGCACCCCCATGGCCCAGTGGAAGCCTCCCCTTCCGTCCTCAGCCACCAGCGCACAGGATTCAGCAGACGATGGAGGCTAACCCGTCCGGGGACTGGGAACTTTAGCTTCCGGTTCAATCCCCTTGGAAGGCTTCTGTGGTTCAGCCCACACTCCGAACTGCCGCTCTCTGCCCTTTGAGAAGCTACACATGACAGGAGGGCGAAACACCTTTTACAAAAACACCAAAGCCAGTGATGACGAGGAGCATGATAAAAAACACACAATCCCTCAGAAATTATTTTAAACTGCTACCAGGGCTCAATCAAAATGGCACATGATCAGGGCACCTGGGTGGCTCAGCGGGTTAAGCGTCTGGCTCTTGACTTCAACTCAGGTCATGATCTCGGGGTCATAAGATCGAGCCCTGCATCAGGTTCCGTGCTGGGCGTGGAGCCTACTTAGGATTCTCTCTCTCCTTGTGCCTCTCTCCCCCAAATAAAAATAAATAATAATTTTTAAAAATGGCACCAGATCTGAAGAAGAAGGGCCCCTCCCCCCATTAAGAAAGCAGCACGGGTTGCCAGGGTACGGGCAGCGAGAGGGAGGATTTACCAGCCTGTCACCCC
>JAPYYM010002148.1:0-12615 GCA_028534135.1 Potos flavus
CAATTTGCAGTTTTAAGATCTCTGCTTTATATTATGTAGCACATTAAAATTTAGAATATATACCTTTTTTTTTTTAAGTGGTCAGTTTTCCTAAAAATGTCTACTTCCTAGGGCGCCCGGGTGGCTCAGTAGGTTAAAGCCTCTGCTTTCGGCTCGGGTCATGATCTTAGGGTCCTGGGATTGAGCCCCACATGGGGCTCTCTGCTCAGCAGGGAGCCTGCTTCCCCCTCTCTCTCTGCCTCTCTGCCTACTTATGATCGCTCTCTCTCTGTCAAATAAATAAATAAAACCTTTAAAAAAAAGTCTACTTCCATCATAATCTGCAAAAATAGATCTTTAGTTTATGGCAGTTTATTTTTTTTATTTTTTTTTTAAACATTGCATTTTTTTTAAGGTTTTATTCACTTATTTGGCAGAGAGAGACAGCGAGAGAGGGACACAAGCAGGGGGAGTGGAAGAGGGAGAAGCAGGCTCCCCATTGAGCAGGGAGCCCGATGCGGGGCTCGATCCCAGGACCCTGGGATCATGACCTGAGCCGAAGGCAGACGCTTAACAACTGAGCCACCCAGGTGCCCCAGACAGTTTATTTTTTAAAAAATAAACAAGAATGGAATGAAATACTCGAAACCAATACAAGACACTTTTTTTAAAAAAATTAATTGACTATTTTTGGAGCAAGTTTAGGTTTACAGAAAATTTGAGAGGAAAGTACAGAGTAAAACCCATGCCACCCCCAACTCCACCCTCAGTTTCCGCTTATAGACATCTTGCTTTTGTGTGTACATTTGTTATAGTTGATGAGCCAATATTGACACAATATTAATTGAAGTCCATAGTTTACATTAAGATTCACTTTTTGTGGTAGACATTCTATGAGTTTGACAAATATATAAATATGACATGTGCCATCAGATGGTACACAGAGTAGTCAAACTATTCTAAAAATACCCTGTCCTCCACCTATCCATCCCCACTTCCCCCCAAATCTCTCATCACTGCCGTTTTTACTGTCTCCATAGTTTTGCCTTTTCCAGAATGTCAGATAGTAGAAATCATAGTACATAGCCTTTGGGATTGGCTTCTTTCACTTAGCAATATACATTTAAGGTTCCTCCATGTCTTTTTGTGACTTGATAGCTCATTTCTTTTTATCAGTAAATACTATTCCATTGTATGGATGTACCACTGCTTGTTTATCCATTCAGACCTATTGAAGGATATTTTGATTGCTTCCAAGTTTTAGCAGTTACAAATAAAGCTACTATAAAAATTTGTGTGCAGGTTTTTGTGTGGATATAAGTTTTCAACTCATTTGTGTAAATTCCAAGGAGTACAAATGCTTTATTTTATGGGGGAAAAATGTTTAGTTTTTTTTTTTTTTTTTGAAGATTTTATTTATTTGACAGAGAGAGAGAGATCACAAGTAAGCAGAGAGGCAGACAGAGAGAGAGGGGGAAGCAGGCTCCCCGCTGAGCAGAGAGCCCGATGCGGGGCTCGATCCCAGGACCCTGAGATCATGACCTGAGCCGAAGGCAGAGGCTTTAACCCACTGAGCCACCCAGGCGCCCCAAAATGTTTAGTTTTGTAAGAAATTGCCCAACTGCCTCCCAAAGTGGCCATACAATTTTGCATTTCCACCAGCAATGAATGGAGGTTTCTATTGCTCAACATTCTCACCAGCACTTGGGGTTGTCAGT
Organism: Potos flavus; assembly: GCA_028534135.1. Classification (NCBI taxonomy): domain Eukaryota; kingdom Metazoa; phylum Chordata; class Mammalia; order Carnivora; family Procyonidae; genus Potos; species Potos flavus. The sequence continues at coordinate 1,698 of JAPYYM010002148.1, forward strand.
GTTTTGTATTTGAGCCATTCTAATAGGTGTGTAGTAGTATCTTGTTTTAATTTGTAGTGCCCTGATAACATATAATGTTGAGTGTCTTTTTGCATGTTTATTTGCCATCTGTATGTCTTCTTCAGTGAGGTGATTGTTCAGATCTTTTGCTTTTAATTAGAGTGTATATTTTCTTATTGTTGAATTTTAGAAGTGTTTTCTAAATTTTTGATATCAGTCCTTTATCAGATAGGTGTTTTGCAAAGATTTTCTCCTAGTCTGCAGCTTGTCTTCATTCTCTTAACCATATCTCTCACAGAACAGAAGTTTTTAATTTTAATGAAATCCACCTTACCATTTTTTTCTTTCAGGGTCATGCTTTTGATGTTATATATAATAAGTCATTGTCAAATTCAAGATCACCTAAATTTTTTCCTATATTATCTTCCAAAGTTTTAACTTTGCATTTTAGGTCTGTTATTCACTTTGAGCTACTTTTTGTGAAAGGTGTAAGGTCTGTGTCTAGATTCATTCTTTTGCATGTGGATGTCCGTTTTTTTAAGTACCATTTGTTGAAGACTGTCCTTTCTCATTGAATCACCTTTGACCCTCTGTCAAAGATCAGTTGACTGCATTGCTGTGGGTCTGTTTCTAGGCTCTGTATTCTGTTCTATTTATCTATTGGTCTTTTCTTTCATCAATACCACACTGTCTTGATTAGTGTACCTATAGAGTAAGTCTTGAAATAAGGTAGTTTGCTAGAGCTGCCTAACAAGTACCACAGACTGGGTAGCTTAAACAACAGAAATTTTATTTTCTGACAGTTCTGGAGGCCAGAAATCCAAGATCAAGGTGTCAGCAGAGATGGTTTCTTCTGAGGCCTCTCTTCTCAGCTTATAGTTTGCCGTCTTCTCCCTGTGTCGTTACATGGTCTTCCTTCTGTGTACGTCTGTGTCCAAATTTCTTCTTTTTATAAGGATGCCAATCATTATGGATTAGGGCTCACCTTAAAGACTCATTTTAACATAGTTACCTCTTTAAAGACCTTATCTCCAAATATAGTTTACATTTTAAGGTACTGGGAGTTTAGATGGGGGTTAGATCTTCAACATATGATTTTGGGGGGAAAACAGTTCAGCCCATAATAGGTAGTGTCATTCCTCCAACTTTGCTCTTCTTCAGTATCGTGTTGACTATTCTGGGTCTTTTGCCTTACCATATAAATTTTTTACCATTTGGTCAATATCAACCAAGTAACTCACTGAGATTTGTATTGGAATTGCATTGAATCTTTATATCAAGTTCAAAGAACTGAAACCTTGGTGATAATTGAGTCTTTCTATACCTAAGATTGGGCACCCTTGGATTTTTGTGATCTCAAAACTTGTCCACACTGAGTTTCTACCAATTTGTCATTTACAGTTTAGTTTAGTTTTTTTGTTGTTGTTATTTCTTTGTTTCTTTGTTTGTTTGTTTTCCTCTAGTACTGGTTCCTGTGGAGATTTTTATTCTTGGGCTTCTGCTCTAGTAAGTTATGATTCTCTGTATCTGCCTATCATTTCTATAGTTTTCTGGGCAGCAGCCTGCCCTGTGACCTCACTGCCCTGATAGGTTCAGTTTATTCAGCTTTTTTTCCTTGTTTGGGGAGATAATACTAATGACTTCCAATTTCCTTTTATTCAAGACCAGAAACAAGAAGTCTCCAAGGTATTTTTTGTCCTTGCAACAACATCATCAACAAAATTTAGCATTTATTGGTTCCCTATTCTTCAGAAGGCGCTGAGTTACATATATTATGTTTTACAAGTGTCAAGAATCCTTTTTTGCCAAAATGACATTTATGAAAATATTTTATATTTGCATCTTAGGTTTTTAAAATATATATTCCCTATAGCATTGGTTTTCAAAACACTCTGGCCCTTGTGGTAGTAAGAGCTGCCTCTGGAATTGCTGATTTGGATTGTGGGTGACCGGGAAGCAAAGGGCAAGGGACAGACTAAGTTGAGTATACTCACCCTAGCTTCAACTCTTTTTCACGTATTTTATTTGAAGTCAGGGTTGGACAACTAAAAAATATTTAAATCCACTGCCCTTGAGTGTTAAATGAATGCTCTCCTAAAGTACTCTTCCATACACCGCATCATAAACTGCCTTATAAAAACCATTACAGAGTTTAGTAACAAAATCGTTCAGGAAAAAACTCTATGGTAGACTCATTTCATTTAATACAAAGTGTTAATGTTGGACTGAATGAATCCCTCTTTGTTAGGAATTGTAAGTACTCAATTAAAATATAATTAGTTTATCCTAAGGAGCTCAAACCTTCGCAAATTGAGTATTTGTGAGGTATTAATTAACTGATGTATCAAAAAATGCGCAGCATGGGCATGCCTTTATTAACCTGTGGTTAAGTTTTTGTCATGGAACCTGTCATTGTCAGTGCGTCCTGGCTCAGTACTAACCCTTGGAATTAACCAGCTTAGTGACTTGCATTTCTATAAAAATTCAAACTCACATATTTAGTTTTGGGTATTTTATTCTGTTTTCAATTTGTCTTTGTACCCTAGGGCAACTGGGGAAAGGGCTAGACTAAGGCTTCAGACTTATATACATGTTCCAGAAGGAAACAGCAGAAAGAAACATTTTTAATTCATCTAGCAGTCACATATAATGATGCTTAGTTCTACACTGTGAGAACTATCTGTAGGACAGCACAAGCTTTATGTCATTCATATCATATAGAATTGTTTGTCAACAGGAGTACTGTAGTGTAATATACTTAGCCTAAATCAGTTCAGAAAAATATTTAGAAGCCTTCTGTGTATAAAGCAAATAAATAAAACACTATTCTTGCACCAGAAAAGTGAACACAGTAGTAGAAGAGGTTAGGCAAATAAGCGAAAATCAATACAAGACAAAATATTCCAAGTGTAAAAACAAGCACAAAATGCTCTGGGGCTCATAGAAGACAGAGATGCTACGTCTGTTTGAAAGCAAAGGAGAAAATTGAAGGGGAAGGTAACATGTGATCAATCTAGAAACCTGGAGAGAAAATATGTCAGTTAGGACCTGATTCAGGTGCATGCAAAAGGAAACTTAATTGATAGAAGCTGTGATAAATAAGGCTTTATATTTCAAACAGAGCAAGAAATCTGAAGGTAAACAGCTGCTGATCAATTCAGTGGTTCTAGAATGTCAAGGTCACATTTCCATAACTTTGAGACTTTCCCTCATACTTGTTGCCTCATGATCACAAGGTGGTGGTTGCAGCTCCAAGTACCAGTCTACAGTCCAGTAGGAAGAAGGGATTGAAGGAAGGAGAAAAGGAAAACTTTCCAGATACTCATCTATAGAATTCTGTTACAGCTCATTGGCCAGAACTTTGCAAATTGCCACCCAGACTACAGGCAGTCTAGGAAGGTTGAGTGTTTTTAGCTATTCATACTGCCCCCCTCCAAACAAAAGCAGGAAATGTTGAGGTAAAAAGAAGAACAAGAACAAATCATGTGTTTCTTTGAGGTCAAGAGATGTAGTGGAAGTTTAAGATAGGAACAGTAAATTTGGTAAAAAGATCCACACAGTAAAAAGATCCCACAGAGCCTTTCCTTCCAGGCTGAGGCATTTATAATTAAGTTAATAGGCAGCAGGAAGCTAGAAGGTGTTTCTGAGCAGAGGAGTGATGCCATGGGTACTGACCCACCATCACATTTTAATTTTCTAAACAAAATTATTTTAAATATACTTCATAAAGAGTATACAACAGATGAGGTTTTTTTTAAGATTTTATTTACTTATTTGAGAGAGAGAGAGCACACAAGCAAGAGGAAGGGCAGAGGGAGAGAGAGAAGCAGACTCCCTGGGGCTCAATCCCAGGACTCCGGGATCATGATCTGAGCCAAAGGCAGATGCTTAACTGACTCAGCCACCCAGGCATCCAACCGATGAATTTTTAAATTGTACTATTAGGTTGTGATCACACTCAGATATAAATTAATCCTGTTAAGATGATTCTGTAGAGTGGGTCCGAACTCATTAACAGAGCTTTGTTCTGCTAATGTTGTTCACTGTGGCACCAGAATGTTGATTCTATAAGGTCCATTTAGTCTAGGTATCTATATAGTTTTTTAAAAAATCTTGAATTTAGGATTTTCTAAAAGATTTAAGAATGGGGGCACCTGGCTGGCTCAGTCAATAGGGCATGCAACTGCTGATCTCAGGATCTTGAGTTCAAGCCTAGAGCTTGCTTTAAAAATAATAATAATAATAATAATTTAAGAGTGATTGAACTCACTATAATGAAAACAATAAACAATTTATTATACAAAGTCACATGACTAACATGTTTCCCATTCCTCCTTAGTTAGAAACTAATGCCACCCATCTAAAGTGACTGCATAATTTATTGTCCTTATTAAATTAAAGAAGTATTAATAATCAGGTCAAGACAATAGGAGTAAACCAGGGATTACCAGTGTGGCTAAGGGAATATTTTGGTGCAGCCTAAAGTCTCCTCTGGGCTGTCATATTGTTCTTGCCCCAGGTGGTCAGCTCTGTGAGAGGATGTCTGTGTCTCTCTTAAGGGCTGAATAAACTAATCCAGCTTTGCTTGTCAACCCCAGGAACAGCTGCACTGGCTGGAGCTTTCTGCCTCGTCCACCAGCGGCACTCTCTACCACTGGTCTCCCCGCTGGCCACATTCTCCCTGCGGGATCAGTGTTCTTTGACTCTTCATGTTGTGGTCCTAAGGAAGGAGGGGTGAGGGAGGATTTTAAAGGCCCTTTTTGTGGGAAAAGTCATTTCCAGCTTGAATTGGGAACTGAAAACAAATCTCACATTTACATAGCGCTATAATCTTTACTGAGTGACACCAACAAGGATCTCCCAGGAAACATTAGCTTAGAACATTCTCGTTGAATCATGCGATGCCCAGGGTTATACTATTTTATTTTTTTAAATGTGGAGACAAAGTTATTAGAGGTTATTATACTAAAGTATCTCATTTCTTTATGGAATTTTATGTTTTGTTTTTTAAGATTTTATTTATTTATTTGTCAGAGAGAGAGAGTGAGAGAGAGATCACAAGTAGGCAGAGAGGCAGGCAGAGGCAGAGGGAGAAGCAGGCTCCCTGCCGAGCAAGGAGCCCGATGTGGGACTCGATCCCCGGACCCTGGCATCATGACCTGAGCCAAAGGCAGCCGCTTAACCAACTGAGCCACCCAGGCGTCCCTGGAATTTTATGTTCTTATCCTTGTTTATATCATATACCTTTTTTCCCCACATAAGTTTTTAATTATCTCTTCTCTTTGGTTTCCACTGAACTCTACCAGTTCTCTTATAGCCTCTCTGAATTTATTTTAATCTCTCCGAGTGTTCTTTCTCCCCTTATCCCCCAAAGATGCTAATGATAATTTAGAAAATATTAACCCTAACAATAGCCAAGACTTCATGAATACTTACAGTGTGCTAGGCACTGCACAAATTACACATACTAACTCACTCAATTCTTAACAACCTTATCAGGCTGTATTAGTATCCCTGTCTTTCAAATGTGAAGTGCAGGGAGGTTAAATAACTTCCTTAACATCACACAGCAAACAAATAATGGAACCAGGTTTCTAATATGGATAGTATAACTGCAAATGCCTGAGTTTCTAACCTCTAACCCACTGTTCCTGATCTCCAGGAGCTTCTACTCTCACTGACTTCCTCTTGCATTCTCCATCCTACTCAATTCTAGGACCAGTTCTAGCAGAGGATGTTTAAGAAACCCAATCTTACTTGTTTTCACTGGTCTAGCATAAGCCTTTGGGTAGCCTCATGCCATCAGGTAAAGTCCTATAGGTCTGGTAGGCTCTGTGACCCAGCAATCTAGGCTTCGGCAAGTCTTATCCAACTATGCAACAGTTCCAATAAACTGAATATCCAAGAAATATGGTAAATGAAGAGCTGACATTACTGTACTTGGTATTTTCCAGGCTAGGAAAGATGAAAGGGAAGGAAGAATCATGGATTACTTTTTTTTTCTTTTTTTTTAAGTAGGGCTAGTCTTTTTTTTTTTTAAGATTTTATGTATTTGAGAGAGAGAGAGAGAGAGAGATTGCTAGAGCATGAGAGTGGGGGGAGGGGCAGAGGGAGAAGCAGACTCCCCGCTGAGCAGGGAGCCCGATGTGGGACTCAATCCCGGAACTCCAGAATCATGACCTCAGCCGAAGGCAGATGCTTAACCAACTGAGCCACCCAGGTGCCCAGATTATTCTTAAGAGTATAAAATTTGTGGTCCATTAATAAGAATCTTAAGTGCTTGTTTACAAAATTATCCTCCCCTCTAGCTACTAGCGTTAGAAAGATAGATGCAGACATAGAAAGTCTGGTAACTCTACCTTGATCACACCAATTCTACTTCCAGGATAGTCTCCTTCCTTGTTTCTGCTAAGATCCTATATACATTTTCAGAACTGACACCTCTCTCTCTCTCTCTCTCTCTCTCTCTCTGTTTCTTGTTCATTACTTGTTTGTAAAGTTAACACGTTGGTATTATTTTTCAGTTCTCTCATTTTTGTACATTTTATACAATACTATATTAGCTCAATTTGATTAAATACTTATAAATTCCTACCATGCACCAGGCTATAAAAAGGATATATATAAACACAACCCCTGCCCATGAAAAGCTCAAAGCTCATAGTCTGGTAGAGAAAACTGACATATAAACAAATAACTCTAATAAAGATTGATTGGTACAGAATAGAGTAAGGTATGAAATGCTATGCAAAAGCTAGTAATGCAGTAATTCGGGGCACCTGGGTGGCTCAGTCAGTTAAGTGTCTGCCTTCTGCTCAGGTCATCATCCCAGGGTTCTGGGATCGAGCCCTACATCTTGGTCCTTGCTCAGCGAGGAGTGTGCTTCTCCCTCTCCCTCTGCCACTCCCCCTGCTTGTGTTCTCTCGCTCTGTGAAATAAATAAATAAAATCTTATAAAAAAAATAGACTAATGTAGCAATTCTGGTAGTTGTTAAGCCATGTTCAGAGAAAGCTACAGAAAGAACATACTTGAGTTGTATTGTGAAAGTCATTTGGATTATAAAATATTTATAGTCATTCCTTTCTATTTACATTGTGCTTATTTTGACACTTTTCTATTAGACAGTAAGTTCCTTGCAGTCAGGAATTATATGTTCTATGCCTTTGTTTCATCCATACTGCCAAAATATTTCACTGAGTGAGGATATTTGGCACTAAGCAAGTACTTATATTTATATAAATAAATATTTATAATTCTTTATTTTCCCTCTTTTCCCACCAAAGCCCAAACTCATTAATATATTTTTTTGTATCTTTGTGTTCTATTTAATTTAACATTAGCCATGTAATTCATTTTTACAATAGCTTGTTTTACACACAAATGTGTAGTTTCTTTCTCTGCCATATCTGGTAAGTAAGCATTAAGATTTTTGCTTTTATGGTGTCTTGTGCAAGCATGATAAAAATGCAAAGCTTGGAGGGGTTTTTTTGCTTGCATACAGCTTATGGAAATCTTTCATTTATTATTTTCCTGTAGCAAGTCAAAGTATATGAGGTTTCAAGTTGATAAAAATATAGTTTAAAAGTCATGTTAAATTACCATAGTGTTAAAGTTGCAAAGTAATGAGTAATACGAATTTTACTCCAGGAGGGAATAAAATAAGCAACAAAATCTCCTAAATTTCATTAAATACCATTGAGGTTTACCTGAGTGAACATTTAAACCCATGATCATTTTTGCAAGTTCCAAGGCCAAAGGCATTTTAAGATTAAAGTTTTACATGAATTAAAATTATCTTAAAGTATATTAAAATTGTTTGCCAAACATCTAATTGAGAATCTGCTATTTGGGAGGCACTGGAGGTACCAAAATGAATTAAGACATTATTTCTATTTTAAAGAGTTCAAATTTAATATTTAAGAATTTGTCCAGTCTGTATTATGGGATAAATTCAATTGCCTAGATATAAATTTCAAATTGATTAAAGTAGAAAAGACCTCTAGTTAAGGACTTCAACTCAGTTCAACATTTTATAAGCACCCGGCTTGCACTTAGTAGGTAATAAGTAAATGTTTATTAAAATGAATGAACAATAAGAATCATAGAATATAATGTTATGAATGAGACCTCATAGGTGAGTTTTTTTAACCCTTTGGTATCAACATGGTTTTGGTTATCATACGGATAGTCAGTAGTATTTAATGAATGAGGCTGGGTTATCTGACATTCAACAGTGCTCTGGGCATTCCCACCCAATGAAGAATTGCCACATTCTACACAACTTTGAATGTCTGACTAAATCTACTAAAAATGTAAATCGATGTGTCACTTTCTTCAGAATTGATGTGTATATTAAAAGCAATTCTTATCAAAATTGGAACAGAATTTTTTGTGGAAATTTTTAAGAAAATGCAAAGGCCCAAGAACATAATCTTTACACATAGAAAAAGCTAGACTACTTTACACTTCCAGATATCAAGACTTAAGTATTGAGGCAAGTATAAATCAATAAGCAAATGGGATAGAAAAGACTTTAGAAACAACCAACACATATGTGATCACTTGTTTTATGACAAAAGTAACATTGTAGTGCAGATGGGAAAAGATAGGTTTTTCAGTAAAGGGTACTCAGTTAATTTTAAAACAATGTATCTTGACTCCTCTTTCACACCATAAACAAAATTCATTTCCAGATGTATTGCAATCTAAATGCGAAAGACAAAAAGTTTTAAAAACAAACACAGGACGCTATCTTCATGGGTAGTGTCTAGAAAGGAGTGTAAGGAAGTTCTAGGGTACTATTATTACTCTTGATTTTACTCTTACTAAAAAATTGTAAGGTAAGATTTATACACACACACAAGCATAAATTGGCACTTTAGGACATAATACTGAAAAGTTTTTTAAAGTAGTTATGCAAAAAGAAAAGGTCATAATACAAAGGAAGTTTATTTGAATAAAAGACATCTTGAAATTATTGAATAATTTACTCATCTTGTCCATGTTTTCTACTACATATTTATTATTTTTTTATTATGTTATGTTAGTCACCATACAGTATGTCATTAGCTTTTGATGTAGTGTTCCATATTTTTTATTACATAGTTGAAATGGGTTTCAGTGCACTATGAACTATTCAAGAACAGTGAGATGAATTGCAAATTTTTAACGAAAAAGTTGAAATTTAATAGATTTGGATTGAAACTTGAAATAAGTTAGTAGAAACATGAAATGCGGGGACTTACATGAATTTCACTAATATAGTTTATTTTTAAAATATACCATTCTTTATATATTTTTAAATGATTATAGCACACTAATACATTTATGGCATGAAGATTATTTATTGGACTTATCTTTTCGAGGAGTCACTATACAACTTCTCTATGGTCTCTTATAATACAGTTTCTTTTCTAATCCTGGCCTCCACTTATCAAAGATGAAGGCCAAGCCCACTTGTGAAAATACATATAGATTTCATATTACAGTAGTCCATAATTTATGTAGTTATGTTAACCTAATTCAGTTCAAACTATTACCAACTTTCTCTTATCGATACCAGTAAGTCTGGTCTGTTATTATTTATCCTATTGCTAATTTTTATTCTGGATTCTATCTGTTCCAGATTTTTGATCTTTCATGTTCCTGTGGTTTTTTGGCATGGAATGACTTCTAATCTTAACTAACTTGAATGCACACATATTTACTATAATTACATGCAAGCATCTATCTCATTAAGACTTCAATTTAAACATGGATAAAGAAAGGAAGTCTCACTCCTCCCAAGAGAGAGCCAGATCATAATGTTATTTCTGGAAAGGATGATTTTGGATTCTCTCCCATGGGGGATGGGGAGCCTTTTAAATATTTTATGCAGGGAATACCAATCAGACTTATTTTGGGGAAATATCACTCTGGCAATAGTATTAAAAAAGAAATGGGGGTGGTTGGCAAGACTGGAGGCAGAGTCCAGTTAGGAAATGTTATAAGAATCCAGGTCATTATCATCACCGTCATGACCCAAACTGAGAAAAGAACCTGGCAGAAATGGGATAAGATCAACTGAACTTAGTCACTTGGTGAGGGAGGAAGAGTTTAAGATGTTCCCAAATTCCTGATTTGAGTGACTTGATAGAACATGTGTCTTTCACTAAAACAAGGACCATAGGAAAAGGTACAGTTTGGGACATGCAGGTAGAAGTAACCTATGAACATTTGGATGTATGAATTTGTTCAGGGGAGATATATGGGGCAGAGAGAAAGATTTGGGAATCATTGCTATATGGCTAGAGTTGAAGTCTTTAGAGTAAGAAAGATTAGAAAACATGTTTAATTTAGAAGAAGGGAATGGAAAAGAATCCTGAAGAGTAGTCTCATGGAAATTGAGGGAGGAGAGAATAAGGAACAATGCTACATGCCTTGAGCAATGAATAGAAAGTCAACAATTGGGGCGCCTGGGTGGCTCAATGGGGCCTTCGGCTCAGGTCATGATCTCAGGGTCCTGGGATCCAGCCCTGCATCAGGCTCTCTGCTCAGCGGGGAGCGTGCTTCCCCCTCTCCCTCTGCCTGCCTCTCTGCCTACTTATGATCTCTATCAAATAAATAAATAAAATCTTTAAAAAAAAAAAGAAAAGAAAAGAAAAAGAAAGTGAACAATTCAGTCATGGATAGAGATGTCCATTGTATTTGGCAGTATAAGAATTGTGGTGGGGACGCCTGGGTGGCTCAGTTGGTTAAGCGGCTGCCTTCGGCTCAGGTCATGATCTCAGGGTCCTGGGATCGAGTCCCACATCGGGCTCCTTGCTCAGCGGGGAGCCTGTTTCTCCCTCTTCCACTGCCTGCCACTCTGCTTGCGTGTGCTTTCTCTCTCTGACAAATAAATAAATAAAATCTTAAAAAAAAAAAAAGAATTGTGGT
>JAPYYM010002149.1:0-12612 GCA_028534135.1 Potos flavus
TCTCTTTCCAGCTTCAACTCTTTGGAAGAATTCTCTATGGTCATTGCCATCTCTTCTTTAACTCCCACTCTCTTCTCAACCCACTGCCACCAGACTTCTGCCCTCACCATTCCACTAAAACTGCTCTTGCTAAGGTTGTTAGTGACCTCTTGATATTGTGGGCTTGGTGTACTCAGCCCAGGGTATTGGACACGATTCATCTTCCCCTCTCTCTCTGTTTTACTCTTTTTCCTCGCCTTTTTACTTCTTCACAAATAGCTTTATTTTTTTTAAAGATTTTATTTATTTATTTGACAGAGAGAGATCACAAGTAGGCAGAGAGGCAGGCAGAGAGAGAAGGGGAAGCAGCTCCCTGCTGAGCAGAGAGCCCGATGTGGGGCTCGATCCCAGGACCCTGAGATCATGACCTGAGCTGAAGGCACAGGCTTTAACCTACAGAGCCACCCAGGTGCCCCTATAAATAGGTCTTTCTTTGGCCTCCTGATCTTTACGTCTTTACAGTTCTTCATAGTTTTCTTTGAACAGCTCAATTCAACCTAAAGAAATGGCTATCAGATTTATATCTCTGATCAGCTGTCCCTTTAACTAGTCCATTCCATCTAAATGTCCCATAGGCTCTTCAAACTCAACTCCTCAAATTCAACTCATCATCCCTCCTCTTGTTTTTATTAGCTCAATGCATGCATCCCAAATCTTATTCTGAAATTTGGGACTCATACTGGAATCCTGTTTCTTCTTTATTTCCCATATCCAATTAGTCAAAATGTTCTATGGATCTATTTCCCTTATTAATTCTCAGAATTCATATCAAAATACATCTCAACTGTTACTTTGATTCATTTTTTATGTGTTGTATAAGATGTGGTCGGGGGCACCTCAGTGGCTCGGTTGCTTAAGCATCTTCATTAGGCTCAGGTCATGATCTCAGGGTCTTAGAATTTAGTCCTGTGTTGGGCTTTCTCCTTGGCAGGGAGTCTGCTTCTCCCTCTCTCTCTGCTCCTCCCCTGCCCCACTCATGTTCTCTCTCTCTCTCTCTCTAATAAATTAAAATCTTTAAAAAAAATTTTAAAAAGATATTGGTCCAGCTTCGTTCCTTTGCATGTGGCTGACCAGTTTTCCCAACACCATTTATTGAAGAGACTATCCTTTCCCCATTGTATATTCTTGCTTCCTTTGTTTTAAGTTAATTGACCGTATATGCATGCCTTTATTTGTGAAGTCTCTGTTCTGTTTCATTGATTTATGTGACTATTTTTATGTCAATGTCATTTTGTTCAGATTACTATAACTTTGTAATATAGTTTGAAACCCAGGAATGTATTGACTCCAGCTTTGTTATTCTTTCTCAAGACTGCTTTGGTTGTTCAGGACCTTTTGTAGTTCCACACAAATTTTAGTATCTTTTGCCTTTGAACAAACAATAAACTTAGTATTGTTTAGTATTGTTAGTATTGAAAATGTTATTGGAATTTTGTTAGAGATTGCACTGTATCTGTAGACTGCTTTTGATAATATGGATATCAGAAAACTGGTGATTTTTCCTATCTTTGAGCATGGAATATCTTTCCATTTATTTGTGTATTTTTCAATTTCTTTAATTAGTGTCCTATATTTTTTCAGTTTATACGCCCTTACCCTCCTTGGTTAAATTTATCCCTTGGTATTTTATTATTTTTGATGCAATTGTAAATAGAATTGTTTTCTTAATTTATTTTTCTGATAATTCATTGTTAATATATAAGTATGCAACCGATTTTCGTACATTGATTTTATACTTTGCAACTTTGCTGAATTTATTAGTTCTAGGTTTTTTGGTGGAGCCTATAAATCATGTCATCTGCCAATAGTGACAGTTTTACTTATTCTTTTCCAGTATGGCTACCTTTTATCTTTTTCCTGACTAATTGTTCTGGCTAAGGCTTCCATTTCTATGTTGAATAAAAGTGGTGAGACTGGGCATCCTTATATTGCTCCCGATCTGAAAGTGAAAGCTTTCATCTCTTCACCATTGAGTATGATGATAACCGCAGGTTTGACTTATATGGCTTTAATTACATTGAGGTACATTCCTTCCATACCACCTCTGTAAAGAGTTTTTATCTTAAGCGCATGTTGAATTTTGTCAAATGCTTTTTCCGCATTTATTGAATACATCATATGATTTTTATTTTTCACTTTGTTAATGTGATGTATCATGTCGATTGATTTGCAGATTTTGAACTGGGTTGCATCTCTGGAATAAATCCCACTTGATATTGGTGTATATTTTCAATGTACTGCTGATTTTGGTATGCTAATACTTGGTTGAGGATTTACACAGTTATACTTATTTTTAGAGCTTTTGTCTTTTAAACCTTCACACTAGCTTTAAAAATATTTAATCCCCTACCTTAAATATACATTTACCTTCATTTGTGAAATTTTTACTTTCATACATTTTCTTTTTGCTAACTAGTGTATTTTCTTTTCAGGTTAAAGTGATCTCTTTAAAATTTCTTGTGGGGCCAGTTTAATGAAAGTGAACTCCTTTAGCTTATGCTTATCTTGGAAACTTGATATCTCCTTCAATTCTTAATGATAATATCACCAGGTAGAGTATTCTTGGATTGAAGTTTTTTTTTTTTTTTTTTTTTTTTTCCCAACACTGACTATATCATGCCACTATACTCTGGCCTGCAAAGTTTTTGGTGAAAAATCTGCTGATAATCTCACGGGGGTACCCTTGTATATAACAAGTTGTTTCCTCTTGCTGCTTTTAATACTCTGTCTTAATCTTTAACTTTTGACAGTTTAATTATAATGTGTCTTGGTGTGAGTCTCTTTGGTTTCATCTTATTTTGAACCCTCTAGACTTCCTGGATCTAGGTTTCTGTTTTCTTCCCCAGGCTAGAGAAGTTTTCAGCTATTATTTCTTCAAATATGTTTTCTGACTCTTTCTCTTTTTTCCTCCTGAGACCTCTATAATGCAAATGTTATTCTGCATGATGTTCTCACATACCTCCCTTAAACTATCTTCATTTTTTTGCCTTTGTTTTTTTGTCGCCCTGTTTGGGTGAGTTCCTCTACTCTTTCTCACCAATTCTTTCTTCTGCTTCATCTGGTCCACTGCTGAATCACTCTAGTGTATTTTTTGTTTGGTTCAGTTTGGTTACTTTAACCTTCAATTGTCTGACTTCTGTTTGTTATTTTCTTATTATTTCCTGTCTCTTTGAGGGATATTCACTGTGTTCAGCCATTCTTCTCCTAAGTTCAGTGAGCATCTTTATGACTATTACTTTGAGTTCTTATCAGATAAATTACTTATCTCTATTTCATTAAGGTTTTCCCCCAGTGTTTTCTTCTTGTTCTTTTGTTTGGAACATATTTCATATTCTTTATTTTACATGGGTCTCTGTGTTTGTTTCCATTTATTAGGTAGAAACAGCTATCTCTCCCAGTCTTGAAGGAGTGGGTTTGTGTAGAAAATGAACCTTATCTTTTAAGTTTGCCGTAGGTCTTATTGTCTCTTGAACTAACATTCTAATTATTTTAGACTTATGGGTCCCAGAAATGAAATTCTCCTTGGCCACCAGAGCTAGTCACACAAGGGGCATTACTCTGGTAGGTTGTGCTCACTTGGTAGATGGATCTGGCAGTGGCTGTAGAAGTGGAACAGGGGGCAGGTCACTCACCCACTGAGTCTGGCTGTGGCCATGGAAGTGGTATGGAAGGGTGGGTTTTTATAGTTTCTTAAGGTAGGAATTTATAGACCTCAGAACTTTCTTCTTTACTAAAACACGTATTTAGTGGTATAAATTTCCCTCTCAGCACTGTTTTTAGTTACATCCCATATATTGTATTATTATGTTGCATGAGATATTTTCATTTAGTTCTAATTATTTTTTATTTCCTTTGGATTTCTAATTTGACCTATCACTCATTAAGTATATTATGTACTTCCCAAGAGTTTTGAGATTTTCTTGTCTTTTTGTTGTTTTCTGGTTTGACTACATTCTTGTCAGGTAATACACTCTGTACGATTTCAGTTCTTTTATAATGGATGAGGTATTTCTTACATTCCAGGAGATGTACTCTATTCTTTATGCTTCAATTTATCTGTTCCTATTCATGTCAATCTCCTACTTGCCTTAATTTGATAATTGTGCATTTGCGAGGTGGGTCTGTGACTTCCTACTTCTCCATCTCCATATTATTTCCATAACCACAGAGAAGCCAAAATTTCAAGAGGAATATCAAGTTTCTTCTGCTTATTTATTTGGGGATATATCTGCTGCAATGGATTTTAGGTCAAAGTAATAATAATTTCTTGGTTTTTTTCAAATAGTTTTCTGTAGGTGGCGGGAGAGTGTCACAGAAAAGAATCAACTGCTCTTCCTTTCCTTCACCCTCTGCGTTTTTTAAAAAAAAAATAGATTGGGCATATTTCTGCTGCCATGAATATTGGGATACTCCCTTGAAACATATCTTTAAAAATATCTTTGCCAACTTGAGAAATGAATAGACTATTATTTTTTTTATTTTATTATTTTTTTTTTAGATTTAAAAAATTTTATTTTTTAAAAATTAACATGCATAAAAGGGAACTGAAAAACACAAGAAACGAAGAACAAAGTCATCCATAATCACAAACAGCTTACGGTTTGAATTCTAGGTCCCATGTGTGTATCTACACAAGTAAGCATTTTAATGTAATTAAAATCATAGTTATGTATCATGCTTTTTTACACACCATGAATATTTACCATTTCAAAGTCCCCAAACTACGAGTATTTTTTTTCCCAAATATTTTTATTTTATTTTTTCAGTGTTACAAGATGCATTGTTTATGTACCACACACAGTGCTCCATGCAATACATGCCCTCCTCAATACCCACCACCAGGCTCGCCCAACCCCCCACCTCCCACCCCTCCAAAACCCTCAGTTTGTTGCTCAGAGTTCATAGTCTCTCATGGTTCATCGCCCCTGAATTGGAGGAAATCGGAAGAGTATTGTTTTTTAAAGTGGTCTTTTAAAATTGTTAGGTTGAATTTTCTTTTGCATGTTATATTGGTTGAATCCCACCCCTGCCCTCACCCCAACTTATCTTTTCCTTTTTATTGTTCATTTTCTAGTTCGGGATTTTAAAAGATAACTTACTGCTTTTTTTCATTATTATAACAATAATATATCTCATTATAAAAATTAGAAATTTTACAGTAATGCAAAGGAGAGAACAATACTCACAGTCTACCTCAATTAAATTTTGATATAAATTACCCAGTTCCTATACTGGTATTTTAATTGATTTTTAGGGTTAAAATAATATATTTTATCTTGTTTTGCTTCCTAAATTTTATTACCTTTTATTTTATTTTGAAGTTTTTATTTAACTTTCAGTTAGTTAACATACAGTGCTATATTAGTTTCAGGTGTAGAATTCAGGGATTCATCACATATATACACCATCGGTGCTCATCACAACAAGGGCTCTCCTTAATACCCATCATACACTCAACCCATCCCTTTGCCCAACTCTCCTCCAATTACCCTCAGTTTCTTCTCTACAGTTAAGAGTCATTTTGTGTTCTGCCTCTCTCCCCCCACCTTGTTCACTGGTTTTGTTTCTTAAATTCCACATGAGTGAAATCATATGGTGTTTGTCATTCTCTGACTAATTTTGCATAGCATAATACACTTTAGCTCCATCCACACCCTTGCAAATGGCAAAATTTCATTCTTTATTATGGCTGAGTAATATTCTATAGTATTAATATAACACTATGTTCTTTATTCAGTCATCAGTCATTGGACATCTGGGCTCTTTCCATAATTTGGCTATTGTTAATAATGCTGCTATAAAAATCAGGGTACAGAGGCACCTGGGTGGCTCAGTTGGTTAAACATCTGACTCCTGATTTCAGCTCAAGTCATGATCTCAGGATTATGAGAATGAGCCCCACATTGGGCTTTACACTGGGCATGAAGTCTGCTTAAGATTCTCTCTCTCTGCCCCCCCCATCAATCTCTTTCTCTCAAAAATAAAAATAAAACAATAAAATCTTTAAAAATATTAGGGTACATTTATCCCTTCAATCAGTATTTTTTTATCCTTTGAGTAAATAGTTAGTAGTGCTATTGCTGGATCATAGCGTATTCAATTTTTAACTTTTTGAAGAACTTCCATATTGTTTTCCAGAGTGGCTGCACCAGTTTGCATTCCCACAAACAGTGTAAGAGTGTTTCGCTGGTTTCATATCTTCACCAACATCTCTTTCCCATGTTGTTAATTTTAGTCATTCTGACAGGTGTGAGATATTTCATTGTAGTTTTGATTTGTATTTCCATGATGATGAGTGATTTTGAGCATCTTTTCATGTGTCCATTGGCCACCTGTATGTCTTCTTTGGAATAATGTATATTCATGCTTTCTGCCCATTTTTTAACTGTATTATTTGTTTTCTGGTTTTAAGTTTTAGCAGTACTTTATGGATTTTGCATACTAACCCTTTATCAGATATATCACTTGCAAATATCTTCTCCCATTCAGTAGGTTGCGTTTTAATTTTCTTAATTGTTTCTTTTGCTGTGCAAAAGCTTTTTATTTTGATGTAGTTCAAATAATTTATTTTCACTTTTGTTTCCTTTAGCTCAGAGGACCTATCTAGAAAGAAGTTGCTATAACCAATGTCAAAGACATTACTGCCTGTACTCTCTGCTAGGATTATTGTGGTTTCAGGACTCGTATTAAATTCTTTAATCCATTTTGAGGATTTTTTTGTGTATGGTGTAAGAAAGTGGTCCAGTTTTATTCTTCTACATGTTACTGTCCAGTTTTCACAACACCATTTGTTGAAGAGACCGTCTTTTTTCCCACTGGATATTCTTTCATGATTTGTTGAAGAAGAGTTGACCATATAGCTATGGGTCCATTTCTGGGTTTTTTTATTCCGTTCCATTGAGCTACGTGTCTCTTTTTGCAGTAGTACCATACTGTCTTGGCCACTAAGCTTTGCAATATAACTTGAAGTCCAGAATTGTGATGCCCCCACCTTTGCTTCTCATTTTCAAGATTGCATTGGCTATTTGGGTTCTTTCTGGTTCCATACGAATTTTAGGATTATTTGTTCTAGCTCTGTGAAAAATGCTGGCGGTACTTTGGTCAGGATTACATTACATGTGTAGAATGCTTTGGGTAGTATAGACATTTTGACAATATTTTTTCTTCCAATTCATAAGGATGGAATGTTATGCCATTTCTTTTTGTTATGTTCAGTTTCTTTCATAAGTGTTTTCTATTTTTCAGAGTACAGTTCTTTTATCTCCTTGGTTAGGTTTACTCCTAGATATCTTGTGTGTTTTGGTGCAATTGTAAATGGGATTGATTCCTTGATTTTTCTTTCTACTGTTTCACTATTTGTATATAGAAATGCAACAGATTTATGTACATTGTTTTCATCCTGCAGTATGACAGAATTCATGAAAGAGTTCTAGAAATTTTTTGGTTGAGTCTTTGGGTTTACTATATAGAGTATCATGTCATTAGCAAATACTGAGAGACTGACTTCTCCCTTGCCACTTTAGATGCCTTTTATTTCTTTCTGTATTTTGATTGCTGAGGCTAGGACTTCCAGTGCTATGTTAAAAATCAGTGGTAGCAGTAGACATCCCTGTCTTGTTCCTGACCATAGAGGAAGAGCTCTCATTTTTTTTCTCCATTGAGGATGATATTAGTTGTGGGTATTTTTGTATATGGTCTTTATGATGTTGAGGTGTGTTGCCTCTAGCCCTACTTTTTTGAGGATTTTTATCATAAATGGATATTCTACATTTTCCTTTTTTTTTTTTTTTTTTGGATTTTATTTATTTATTTGACAGAGAAAGAGATCACAAGTAGGCAGAGAGGCAGACAGAGGGAGAGGGGGAAGCAGGCTCCCTGCTGAGCAGAGAGCCCAATGCAGGGCTCCATCCCAGGAGAGCCCAATGCGGGGCTCGATCCTAGGACCCTGAGATCATGACCTGAACCGAAGGCAGAGGCTTAACCCACTGAGCCACCCAGGTGCCCCATTCTCAAATGCTTTTCCTACATCTACGGAGAGGATCATATAGTAGTCATCCTTTCTTTTATTAACATGGTGTATCACATCAATTGATTTGCAAATATTGGACCACCCTTGCAGCCCAGGAATAAATCCCACTTGATTGTGGTGAATGATTCTTTTAATATGCAATTTGATTCAATTTGCTAGTATTTTGTTGAGAATTTTTGCATTCATGTTTATCAGGCATATTGGCCTGTAGTTCTCTTTTTTAGTGAAGTCTAACATTTTGGAATCAGGTAATGCTGGCTTCATGAAATGAATTTGGAAGTATTCCTTTCATTTCTATTTCTTGTAACATTTTGAGAAGAATAGGTATTAACTCTTCTTTAAATGTTTGGTAGAATTCCCCTTAGAAGTCACGTGGCCCTGGACTCTTGTTTTTTTTCAGAGATTTTTGATTATTGATTCTATTTCTCTGGTGGATATTAGTCTGTTTAAGTTTTCTATTTCTTCCTGTTTCAATTTTGGTTGTTTATATGTTTCTAAGAATTTATCCATTTCTTCCAGATCGCCTGATTTGTTGGCATATATTTTTCATAATATTCTCTTCTAATTGTATTTCTGTGGTGTTGGTTACTTCTCCTCACTCATTTATGTTATTTATTTAGCTCCTTTCTCTTTTCTTTCTGATAAGTCTGGCTAGGGGGTTATCAACTTTATTAATTTTTTCAGTGAACCAGCTCCTCATTTCTTTAATCTATTCTACTGATTTTTTTTTTAGTTTCTATATCATATATTTCTGCTTGAATCTTTATTATTTCCCCTTTTCAGCAGGCTTTAGGCTTCATTTGTTTTTCTCTTTCTACATCCTTTAGGTGTAAGGTTAGGTTGTGTATTTGAGATTTTTCTTGTTTTGTGAGGTAGGCCTGTACAACTTTTGCTGCATCCCAAAGGTTTTGGACTGTCATATTTTCATTTTCATTGGATTCCATGTATTTTTTTTAAAATTTCTTCTTTAATTTCCTGGTTGGCTGATTCATTCTTTAGTAGTGTTTTTTTACCTCCATGTTTTTGTTGTTTTTACAAATTTTTTCTTATGAATGACTTCAAGTTTCATAGGTGCTGTGGTCTGAAAATGTGCATGGTCTGCTTTATATCTTTTTGAACTTGGTGAGGCCTGATTTGTGACCCAGTATGTGATCTCTTGTGGAGAATGTCACATGTGCACTTGAAAAGGATGTATATTCTGTTGCTTTAGGATGGAATGATGTGAATATATCTGTTAAGTCCATCTGGTCTAGTGTGCCATTCAAAGACATTGTGTCCTTGTTGATTTTCTGCTTAGATGATATACCCATTGATGTAAGTGGGGTGTTAGAGTTTCCTAGTATTATTGTATCATTATTGATAAGTTCCTTTATGTTTGTTATTAATTCTTTCATATATTTTGGTGCTTCAATATTTGGGCCATAAATATTTACAATTTTCAGATCTTCCTGTTGGATAGTACCCTTAATTATGATATAGAACCCTTCTTCATTTGTTGTCACAGTTTTGGTTTAAAATCTAGTTTCTCTCACATAAATACTTCTTTTTTTTCTAAAGATTTTATTTATTTATTTGAGAGAGAGAGCAGAGATAGTGACAGAGAGCAAGAGCAGGGAGGAAAGTGAGAAGAAGGCTCCCTGCTGAGCAGGAAGCCCAACTGGGGATTCAATCCCAGGACCCTGGGATCATGACCCAAGCCAAAGGAAGATGCTTAACTAACTGAGCCACCCAGGTGCCCCTGACATAATTAATTCTACTCTAGCTTTCTTTTTACACCCATTTGCATGATAAATGTTTCTCCATCAGCTTACTTTAAATCTGGAGGTGTCTTTAGGTCCAAAAGCAGTGTCTTAGAGAGGGACGCAAGATGGCAGAAGAGTAGAGGGAACCTCATTTCATCTGGTCCCTTGAATTTAGCTAAATATCTATCAAATTATTCTGAACACCTGTGAATTCAACCTGATATGTAAGAAAAGTATTGCTTGAATTCTACAAATAGAATAGCAACCACTTTTTGCAAGGTAAGTGTGCAGACCTGAGTCATAGGGGATATATCAGAAGATAAATGGCAGGTGGATGGAGCCTCTGTAAGCCAGCTACAGAAAATGATATAGCCCTGGAGTGCAAAGTCGGACTTTTAGAAGTGTGCTCCAGTGAGAGATGCCCCTGTGTGAAAGGTGTTCAGGTGGCGAAGTGGTGCAGAATCCTACATGGAACAGTATGGTCTCAGGATCCCAAGGGTCACAGAAAAAATGGGTGTGCCTGAGCCAGCAGAGATCCCAAGCATTGGAGCACGGAAACCAGTTATGGTCAGCAAGTCCCAGAGGGGAATCTCAGCTGGGTTCTCCATATATCACAAACTGAGTCACAATCAGGTGACCACTCTCCTTTTGGGACCCTGCAAAGGGCAGAAATGTGGTGCCTGTCTGCCTTCCTCCAGGAGTATTGGCACAGGTGCCCCCCGCAGAAGACTGCAGAGTTTAGTGCACACAAAAGTGAAGAGTGCTTTCCCTGAGGGTTCCTCAAGAGAGGGGGCCAGAAATGTTCAGCTCTGGGGCTAGAGATCGGGGCACCACCATTCTTATTTTCATCCTCTAAAGAGGCACGGAAAGTCTTCAAAAAACAAAAGTCACATAGAGTAACCTGAAGCAACTTACACTGAGCCTGGTCCTCTGGAAAGGGGTGGTACAACTCTGCCCAGGCAGACACCTGAGAATCACGGCAGCAGGCCCCTCCCCAACAAGACCAGCTGGAAAATCAGGCGAATACCAAGTTTACAGAGCACAAGGAACTGCAAAACTCCTGTGCTAGGGGAAAATAATATATAGAATTTGAGTTTTTTTTTCTCATGATTCTTTTATCTTTCAGTTTAAATTTTTCCTTTTCCTTTTTTCTTTTTTCCTTTTCAACTAGTTTCTTATTTCATCAACTCTTTGTTTTTTAAGTCTTTTTTAAACCTTAGTTTTTACATTTACATTTTACAAATACATTCTTCATTTTGGGCTTCCTTTCACTGTATCCAATTTTATTTTTGTAAATATATATGGTTTACTTTCTTTACAATTTTGAGATTTAGTGTCTTCTAATAAACAGACCAAAATACACCTAGGACCAAGTGGATCACATCGTTTTGTTCACCTGGGCAATTATATTCTCTTTTCCCCCCCTTTTTAAAAATTTCCTTTTCTTTTTTTGTTTCTGCCCTCTTCGGATTTGTCTAGTGTGTATTTGGATTGGATTGTGGTTGATTTTTTTTTTATTCTGTTCTCTAATTCATCCATTCTTCTCTGGACAAAATGATAAGAAGGAGGAATTCATGACAAAAGAGAGAACCAGAGGTAATACTCTCTGCCACAGATCTAATCGATAAGGATGTAAGTAAAATGTCAGAGCTGGGATTCAGGTTAATGATTATAAAGTTACAAGCTGGGCTTTCAAAAGCACAAAAGGCATTAGAGAATCTCTTAGTGCAGAAATAAAATCTAATCAGGCCAAAATTAAAAATGTTTTAACTGAGATGCAGTCTAAAATGGGTGCTCTAACAGCTAGGGTAGATGAGACAAAGAGAGAGGCAGTGACATAGAAGACAAGATGATGGAATGGAAGGAAACTGAGGAAAAGAGAGAAAAATAACTAATGGACCATGAGGGGAGACTTCAAGAAATCAGTGATACCATAAAGTGAAACAATATCAGAATTATTGGGGTGTCAGAGGAA
The DNA here is from genome assembly GCA_028534135.1 of Potos flavus. Lineage (NCBI taxonomy): Eukaryota > Metazoa > Chordata > Mammalia > Carnivora > Procyonidae > Potos > Potos flavus. The sequence goes on from JAPYYM010002149.1 coordinate 11,786, forward strand.
GAAGAAAGAAAGCGAGAGACACATAAGTTATATTTGAGCAAATCATAGCTGAGAACTTCCCTTATCTGGGGAAGGAAACAGGCATTCCAGTCCAGGAGGTAGAGAGAACCCCTCCTCAAAATCAATAAAAATAGATCAACACCAGATATATATAATAGTGAAGCTTGCAAATTTCAAAGATAAAGAGAAAATCCTGAAAACAGCTCAAGACAAGAGGTTCCTAACCCACAGGGGTAGGAACATTAGACTGGCATCAGACCTTTCCACAGAGACCTGTCAGGCCGGAAAGGGCAGGCATGATATATTCAGGGCACTAAATGAGAAAAACCTGCAGCCAAGAATACTTTATCCAACAAGGTTGTCATTCAGAATGGAAGGAGAGATAAAGAGGTTTCAGGACAACCAGAAACTGAAAGAATTTGTAATCACTAAACCAGCCCTTCAAGAAATATTAAAGGGGATCCTGTAAGCGAAGAGAGAGCCCAAAAGTAACATAGACTAGAAAGAAACAGAGACAATCTACAGAAACAGGGACTTTACGGGTAATACAATGACATTAAATTCATATCGTTCAATAGTTACTCTGAATGTAAATGGGCTAAATGCCATTAATAGACACAGGATACAAGATTGGGGGAAAAAAAAAAGACCATTCATAAGCTGTCTACAAGAGATTCATTTTAATTTTTTTATTTTTTTTCCCAAATACTTTTATTTTATTTTTTCAGTGTTACAAGATTCATTGTTCATGTACCACACCCAGTGCTCCATGCAATACGTGCCCTCCTCAATACCCACCACCAGGCTCGCCCATCCCCCCACCCCCC
>JAPYYM010000215.1:0-14973 GCA_028534135.1 Potos flavus
GATCATGACCTGAGCCAAAAGCAGAGGCTTTAACCCACTGAGCCACTCAGGCGCCCCGGGGCACTACTTTTTTATATTCAAATTTCCTAGAGTTAAACCAGAAGAGTATGATTTTAAAATCCTCCATTTCAGGGGCGCCTGGGTGGCTCAGTGGGTTAAAGCCTCTGCCTTCAACTCAGGTCATGATCTCAGGGTCCTGGGATTGAGCCCTGCATCGGGCTCTCTGCTCAGCGGGGAGCCTGCTTCCCCCTCTCTCTCTGCCTGCCCCTTTGCCTGCTTGTGATCTCTCAGTCTGTGTCAAATAAATAACTAAAATCTTTTAAAAAAAAATCCTCCATTTCACATCACTACCACGCGGGTGCAGGTGTTGCGGGTCCTACCAAGTCTCACTTGGGGGGTCTCGTGCTCTTCCCTGCTGGGCAGCAAGTGACTCCACAGGCAGCCTTCTACCGAGCCTTGTTATTACTTAAGTTGCAGAGGGGACGTGAAGAAGCAGATTCACACGAGGGTTGTTAATGCCTACTCTCTCGATGCCCCAAGGACAAAGCACTGTGTGTATCAATGTACGTACCATCAGTTAAGGGACACGGCCTCCAGAGTGAGTAATTTCCAGTTACCCGAGTCAAAGAGAAACACGTGAAAGGCAACTCAGTCTAATGCAGACAAGAGCCTGCATTCAGTGTCCACCTCCAAGAACACTTAATTTTCTCGTTTCTAGCTCTGTTCTACCCTAAGAAGGAGCCCGCTAATGCTGTCTGTGTCGCAGTGGTGGTACAATTACTCAGCGTGCGCACCGGTACTTGGGAGACTTCCCCACTCCGTATGCCGTACCCCACCAACGCTATGGCACCCCGGGCAGCGTGCTTCCCTTACCTCTCTGTTTAGAAGGCTCCTCCTCCTCTGTCGGCTCTGACGGGTCGTAATAGTCACTACCGTAAGTGAATCCCACTGCGTTATAGCTCCCATCCTCCGCCAGGGCCTCACTCAGTCGCTTGTATTCTTCCTCTTGAATAAAAATGAGAATTTTATTAACAAAAATGGAAACTTACTGAAAAAAATTTTTACATATTTCTAAAGTTGTGGCTATCAGTAAAGCATACAACACACTTTTGTCAACCTCTTTTTGAGGCAAAAATGTTTTTACAAATTCACACCTCACATCTATTAATATGTACTTTTGCCAGTACATGTTTACCACAGATAGCAGAATACACGTCTTTTGTGGAAAATTTCTTCCTGCTGAGAAACTTGGGGATTAAGAACTGCATTAAAGATTGTTCAGGCAAAGACAAGAACATCAATTTTCGTTTATACAATACTGTTAAAGAAGAACAGTTAAAGAGTTTGGTTTTTGTTTTTTCAAATCCCAGTCTGCCCTCAAAAGCTGGGAAAATTCTTTGTGGCTCTACATATAAACTATCCTGAGGTCCTCTCAGAACGCAAAGACTCCTGTTTTTCCAATCCACTGGGTACTGTCAAGATAATATCAGAAAGAGTGAGTATAAAAAAAATGAATGGGAGTAAATTTTAAATACTTAAAAAATTTTAAAAAGTTTGTTGCTTAAGTAAGTTTTCCTTGAGCAGTACCTTGCCTTGCCTCCTCCTCAAGCAAGTCCGTATGCAAGGCTAAATACCTCTCTTCATCACACAGGGCATCTATTCGTGCCTCCTCTTCAGAGAGCTGGTAATCGCGGTTCCACGTGGAAAACTCGGCATCGTACTCGGAAAGGTCATGCAGGTGACCGCGCCCGTCATATCTGTAATATGAACACGCTGGTCGATGCAAAGAAGTTAACGTCTAGGTTGGTTTGTGTGTGAGGTTTCATATATATATATATGTATATATATATATACTTACCGATTAAAACAAAGAAATAAAAATATTAAAACAAACATAAAAAGTCTCCGATTTATATTTAATTTGGCTAGTCATAGCTCACCTACTTTTAAAACTCAAGTTATCTTCACAAAGTCTAAATTCCTTTGTATAATATAAGACTTATAATTAAAGGTAAACAATCCTTTAATAGCATAAATGGTGCCCACTTCACTGGCAGTGCTTACCGTTTATGGTTTGGTCAACCATTCAATGCCATTTGCAAAAAAATAAAAAATAAATTTTTTTTTTTTTCTGAAAAGTCAAATATCATAGCTTACATTCACACAAACCGAATACATAAATACCTATCCGTAAGAACCCAACGGTCGAAATTTCCTCGCTTCTTTCTGCTAGTCCCGAACTCTCAGGAGAGATCTTCACCAAAGAAACTTGCGTCCATTGGAGGTAAAATCTTGGCTAGGCTCGCCCCCTAGCCACTTGGCTGAGGAAATAAGTGCTGGGTTATGTGATAGAGAGACACACATACAAAGGAACAGTGACATATACGTGCAGTTTAAGGAGGTTCACTGGAAACAGAGCAAAACTATTAGCAGGTGCAGTATAAATATTTTCTTCTAAACTTTATACCCCCAGGAAATCACATACGTTAAGACATATCCATGTTTATGCGCATGGACCAATAGGCACTTTAGCCAAATTAGGAATAAGAAGGGCACTTTTTGTATGTTTTAACATAAAGATTCAGTGAAGCTGCTGTTGATGTGCAGTATCAAATAATAAATGAGTGAGTTAGAAACACTCAGCTTTAGGGTTGCGAAAACAGACAAACAAAAGTCTGCCTGATTTTTTAATGCTGACTTTTGTAATGAGGATCAAAAAGTACTTTAAAAAAAAGAAGACATTTACAAGAAAAAGGCCAAAATTCCAGAGTAGCCAAGCTATTGCACTTTATTAAATTTCAAAATTATTTTTACTTTGCTGTAAACCTCCTTAACTTACAAATGTAGATCATTATTTGAAAATATTATACATGTACATGTGTAGCGTTTGCTCCCCATTAGTTTTGGAAGACTTCACTTCAATCATGTACAGAATGACATGGAAAACTGCATAAAGAGCTCAGACTTCATCGCTTACCAAACTTTAATAATAAATATCACAAGTAACACTTTGGAAAAGCAAGCAGCCTGACAACTCAGGCAACATCGATCAACAGAAACTACGGTTTAAAGGCACAGCATGTTTGAGCAGAGCGTGGAGCGTCAGGTCCAGACCTGCTCCGGCAACCCTCCCTTCCAGAGTCACTGTTGTCTAGATCTAACTCCAAACGGCAATGTCAGGGATGGAAAAAGGCCTATTTGGTCATGAATGTGTCCATTCTGGCCAGCTCACAGGTCATCCCTACAGTCATGTCCCAGGGCTTTGCAGAATCCAGCTTTAATCAAACGGCGGGCTTCCTTCACTCGGAGACACTATTCCACAGTTAAATGGCTGGTCATCGTTAGCTTTTCAGTCCGGGCCCCAGACGTAGAGTTGCCAAACCGGCAAAAAACCAAACCAACAAACCAAAACCCCAAGGAGGAGAAGGAAAGGGGGACTGAAAATACGGGAGGGGAGCAAACAACCTACACCATGTAATGCCATCCTTTTCAAACCAAACATCTTTAGAAATCCCCAATTCCTCTGCCCAAAGTGGCTAAACACCCTCTAGGGCGATTACCTAAAGCAGGTTTGATTTGAAAAGAAACACATCTGCATCCCAGTTCCACCCTTCGGTTTTAAGAGACCGTGAAACCAGCCCTAAGAACACTACCTCTAAGAGCAAAGCCAGTGTCTGCCTGAAGTCAACTGGCTTCCAATTGATTGGCACCTTCACCCTCGGTCTGAATCCAGTCAGATCCCCCAGATTATCCCAGAGTGGGGAGGAGGGTGCTGGCTGACTCAAATATCATGCAGGCAAAATGCGGGCGCTCCACAAAGAGGGCGCAGGGGGCACACAAGGTTCAAGACTAACTCTCGGGGTCCAAAAGGTTTTCTAACCGCGCGGCCTCAGCGTGCGCGTTTTGGGGTTGCCCTGCCACCACACGGAGCTGTGGGAGCGCCGCGAGTAGGGAGCCAGCGCACTACCCCACGGGAACGCCGATCGGGAGAGGCCAGGGCACCGGCAGCTTCCACCGCGCAGAGTGGCCAACCGGAACCAGCGACAGGGGTGAGGGGTCGCGAGGGGCTGCGGGAGCAGAGACGATCCCTCCGGCGACACACGCTGCGCGCAACTCCAGCCAGTGTCTTAGGGCAGGTTTCACCGTCCCCCTCCCTCCAAAACCAGGGGGATGTAAGGACAGAGGAGGGGGTCCCCCAGATCCCCGCTGGCTCCACAAAACCCCTTTTTAGTCCTGGCCATCAAGTCAACATCAGACGAAATCAAGCGGGCGAGGGAAGGGGAGGACCGGCGGGTGGGGGGAGGAACCGACCTGTCGATGAGGATCTTGTGGTCCCCCATCCAGGGGATGAGGTGCTGTCCCTGTTCCTGGGCCAGGGCCCGCTCGTCATCCCGGAACAGCTTGCAGGCATAGCCGAAAACCAGCAGCTCCACTCGGTTCCCCCCACCGCCGGCACCGCCGGGTCCGGCCTCCTCCTTCGCGCCGCTTTTCCTCTCGGTTTTGGCACGGCCTCCGCTCGCGCCGTACATGACAGCGTCCCCGGCGTCCAGGCTGGTCCTCTTCTGCGCCGCGCGGATGTCCCCAATGCCTCTGCCTGGCCTACCCCCTCAGTCAAAAGCGCCGCATCTCGGCCCCAAACTCGACACCGCCGCCATAGCGGGCAACAAAATGGAGGAAGCGCAACTTCCGGCGAGGGGGAGCCCTACTTCCGGCGAGCACATCCGGCAGATTCGCTACTCTTTGGAGCCGTTCGGGGCGCCAGAAAGTATTTTGGTTCTAACCTTTTGCATTCGGAGGCGTCGCCACGGTAGGAGCTGATGTGATCAAAGGACAGCGCGTGTGTAGTGTTCGTTTTCTCAGACAGTTGTTCAGAGCAGTGACGAAAGCGCGGCGCCGGATTGCGCGCTACCTGCATCGGGCCGGCCGGGCACTGGGCGGAAGGAGGGCGGGGGCTGTGCAGGCTGAGTGCGCGGCTCTTTGGGGCGGCTCTCTCGGGCGGCCCCTCCCTGCGCGCGTGTGAGGTCTCCTGGTGCCGGCTGCCGGGGCCAGAGTCCGGGCGGAGGGCTGGGGGTCGGGGCTGGGGCCTTGGGGACCAGGGGACTCTGGGGCTGGGGAGCTCTTGGGGCGAAGGGCTGGGGGCCCGAGGGGCCAGGGAGCTCGGGGACCGGCGGGCGCTGGGGGCTAGGGGCTGGAGGAGCCGGGGAGCTCTGAGGCCAAGGGCATGGGGGCCAGGGAGCTTTGAAGCTGGGGGTTGTGGGTCGGAGGACCGGGCAGTTCTGAGGCTAGAGGCTGGGGGCTGGGGGCCGGGGGGCCTGGAAGCTCTGAGGCTGGGACTGGGGGTCGGGGGACCGGGGAGCTTGGGGTCTGGGGGGCGGGGGAACTCTGAGGCTGGGGGCGGGGGGTTGCTGGGAGCTCTGAGGCTGGGGGCCGGGGGGCCGGAGAGCTCTGAGGCTGGGTATTGGAGGGCCAGGGGATTGGGGGTCAGGCCCTGCCCTGTCCAGGGCAGTGGCTTCAGGTTTCTGAGGCCCTGGTAACTTCTGGGTCCTGAGGATCCGGACCCTGATCCCGTCCATCTGGGAATGTTTCCGCAGCAGAAAACGAAGGGCTTGGTAAACCGTGAAGGCCCTCACCCTAACTGGGTTTCTGGGTCCTGGGACGCGTGTGGGGAAAAAAGTGGAGGTTGGTGCAGGGGGCCTGGTTCTGGGAGACCAGCCAGCTGGATGTGGAGTGACTGCTACTGGAGTAGGTTCCTCCTGGGCCTGGGTTTTCCCACCTGGGTTTTCTGAAGGAGAGCGGCACCTTCTAGTCCAGTCTAGAGTTTCAGGCCAGACCGCCCAATGGCTGGAGTGCAGAAGCACTTCTTGGGGCCCAGAGTTCTTTCCAAGCTGGGCCTGAACTGGCATGAAGTAGATGTTCTTTCCGCCAGCCCACATCCTCTGTCCATAAAATACAGTTCCTTCTGCTAGTAAAGTTGAGATAAGGTAATGCATGTAAACGGTAATAGGATTTTAAAAGTTGAGCCACGAGCAGTTTCTACTTCAGGGCCTTTGCTCTTGTGATTTCTTTGGCTGTGTCACTCTTCTGGCTTTTTCTGGGCCAGGTTCCCCATCCAGATCCCAACTCTGCCGCCTTACCAGCCTGGCTGTAGGTGTGCACACTAAGTAGAATTTCCTGCAGTGGTCCACCTTTCTTGGGGCCATTCTGCCCTTGGAGCACTCGCCACCACCTCACATTACATCCTGTATATGGCTCCCCCGAGTATTCGCTTCAGGAGAGCAGGGGTGTTGTGGGTTCTCCCGAGCATCCCCAGTGCCTGGGCTAGTGCCTGGCACACAGTTGACCAAGTATGGATTTCTTTTTTTCTTTTCTTTTTTTTTTTTTTAAAGATTTTATCTATTTGTTTGACACAGAGAGAGAACACAAGCAGGGAGAGTGAGAGGGAGAAGCAGGCTCCTTGCTGATCAGGGAGCCTGATGTGTGGCTCGATCCCAGGACCCTCGGATCATGACTTGAGCTGAAGGCAGATGCTTAACGACTGAGCCACCCAGGCGCCCCCCAAGTATGGATTCCTATCTGTAGAATGAACATGACCGAGCCATGGTCCTATCTGGCTCTACAAGGCTGCCTTGCTACCACCAAGGGGACATACCGTAGCTTTCTCAGTTGGTCCGTAAGTCCCACCTGATGCTCTAGGCACCTGAGGGTCTGTTGGGATGCTGGGTCTGCTTCGAGCTTTTCCTGGAGTTCAGGGAGCTGGGTAAGGTCCAACGCTACCAGCCAAGCTCCTCTGCTCCTTTGATCTCAAGGGGGTTCTGGAAGCCTTCAGATCCTGTGCAGATGGCTTTTTCAGCCTGGGTTGCACACCTAACCCTGATTTCAGTTCTGCTGGAACTTTCCGTTCTGTTCTTTCTGAGCCTCTCTTCTCTGTAAAGTGGGGACAGGACAGGACTCTGTCCTTCGGAGAGCTGCTGGAGATCTTAGCGCTGATAGCCAAGGCTGTCCATTCTGCCCCGAGTGTGTTTTCAAACAAAAGCGCTGGAGCATGTGTGTGGTGGGGGTTAGGTGAACAGTCAGTGGGGTTTGAACTGCAGGCTGCAGTCCACTGCTGCCTATGAAATCCGTTTAGAGGCTCACAACCAGCATGAAAACACAAAGAAAAAGTCTCTAAGTTGGTTCCCTGCATTTCCAAGTGAATCTTAGAATTAGCTTGTCCAGTTCTTCCCAGAAGCCTCCCCCATGTTGGTGCTGGGATTGCCTGGGGAGGGTTGACACCTTGATGTTTGCTCCTCCAATCTACTAGGCATACATCTATTGAAAATTCTCTTAACGTTTACTAGTTTTCTCTGTAATAATCTTAAACATGTTTTATTCCTAGATGCTTCACTTTCCGATGCCATCATGATCCCCCTTTAAGTCCTACCTGCAAGTAGTTTGTTGCTGAGAAGACAATCTTTAAACACTGATTTTGTGTTTGGCTGCCTTGCCCAGCTTCATTATTTCTTGTTCATATTTATCTGTATGCTTGGTTTGGATTCCTGACCTGGATAATCAAATGGTCTGTGGTTGATGCCCACTTTGCTTCTTCCCAGTCCTAACCTCTCCTTCCTGTCCAGTCATTCTTCCTTTTTCTCTCCCCGCTTGTAGCATGAGCGCCTCTGCTCCAAGGACACGCGGGCATCGTGCGCACCCTCGCCTGTTCCTGGTCTCAGCGTGACGGTTTTGCCAGTTCCACTGTTTGAGTGTGGCTCGGGGTGGAGGTTCTGGAGACCACCCTTTATCAGGAGAACATTCCCCTGTATGCCTAGTTTGTTAGGTTGGTGTGTGTGTGTTTTAACGAAAGGTGATAAAGTCTTATCAAATGTCCTTTTTGCATTGAGATGATTATTTGATTTTTCTCTTTTAATCTAACAAGTGAATTACGTTGATTTTCTAACGTTAAAGTAACCTTGAATTTTGCAGATCATCTCAACTTGGCCGTGATATTTTATTCTGTGTATACATTGCTGGGTTGGATTTGCCAACGTTTTGCTTAGGACTTTTTGTTGAGAGTGGGAGAAGACACACAGTTGACAGAAATGCAGATTATGTAAGGAGCTTGTGCAAATCGGTAAGAAAAATTAGTTAAACAATGGATGGGGGCACCCGAGTGGCTCAGTCTGTTAAGTGTCCGAGTCTTGGTTTCGGCTCAGGTCATGATTTCACGGTTGTGAGATCGAGCCCCTGCATTGGTCTCCACACTCAGCGGGGCATCTGCTTGAGATTCTCTCTCCCTCTGCCCCCCACCCAGTGGTGCACACACTATCTCTAAAAAAATAAAAAATAAAAAAATTGGCGAAAGGTAACAGACTTTTTTAAAAAAGGACATGTAAACGACAATAAATGCATGGAAAGGAGTTTAGCCTCTGTCAGGGAAATGCAAACGGGATACTGTTTGGACCCCAGAAATGTAAGTCCCAGCAGGAGTAAGAGTGGGTAAGGAGGGGGGGCAGCGTGCACCTTCATCAGCCGCCAGCAGGGTGTAAATTGGTAAAACCACTGTTTGGTTTATTCAGTTTTTATTCTGTTCATTTGTTTCTTTAGTTTGTTTACTGCTACAACCACTCTGGAGAGCGGTTTATCAATAGACTAGTGCCACTCCACGTACCCCATTACCAGCAGTTCGACCTGCCCGCAGACGCCCCGCCGGACCCCGACAGAGATGTTTATGGTGTCGTTAGCTGAGCAGCCCCACGCGGGGAAGAACCGGCGTCCATCAGTAATAGAATGGATAAATAGACTGCGGGCTGTTGACATACGTGACGGGCTATAGCGCAGTGAAAGGGGCCGCAGCCGTAAGCAAGAGCGTCGGTGAACCTTGCAAACAACGTTGAGCAAAGGAAGCAAGACTGCAAAGCGCAGACAGCGTTGGAGCACTCTCACGACGCCACGCGTGAAATGCAAACAGGTGAAATCCACCTATAATGTCAGGGGTGTGGACATGGGTGGTAAGGTTAGAAAGAAGCGAAGCAGGTGACCCGAGGAGGGGGAGGCAGGGGGGGGGTCACCCTAGGACGGCGCGTTTGCTTTCCCACGCTGGGGGATCGCTATGTGGGTGATCAAAACTGTCAAGCGCATTTTTCTCTAATGGCTTTAAAAAGTAAAAAGGACATCCCGGCTGTAAGTTGTTACTACTTTCTAGTATTTTAATCTCAGCCGCGCCCACACACACACACACCATATTTCTTACGGTGGCTCACTGGAAACATTTGGAAGCTGCTCGTGTTCTCCTGAAGGCGCCCTCCTGTTCTGTGACCGGACGTGGTTGCTGGCTTACTCAAGCTTTGTTCCCACGGGGGTGGGGGGGGGAAGGGCACGCCCGGGGACGCGCTGGGCGTCTTACAGGGAGGGTGGGTTCTAGGCCGAGTGTCAAGGAGGACGGCAGCCCTTTCCCTCGCTGTGGAGGTTCCTCATCCGTGGGACTAAGAATAGCGGGGCGGGGTCTCCCTCTGCACGCTAGCTAGTCACAGCTGGTTTGGGGGGGGGGCCACAGAGGAAATGCCTCTGTCCTAAGATCACCCACAGTGACAGGCAGAGCCCGGGAAGTCAGTAGTCACAGGAAATGGGTCCCTATGTCTAGATTTCCAGATCAGTCCATTTTCTTGCATTTGTGTTCTTTCCAGCTCAATGGGATCTGATCTTTACAGACTTGGAAGGGTTCCTGTGAATGATGCGGGAAGTCAGGGTGACAGGCACTGGGTCCCAGTGCGGGTGCAGGGGAATGAAAAGCAAACCAGTCATGCCCTCTTGCCTGCGTACCTACTGTGTGTCGGCCACTTGAGACTGAACCCCTGGGTGGTAGAAAACACGGATTTGTATCCCGAGGGCAACCAAAACTCATGACTCCTCGTCCATTGGGAATTTTGTTCCGTGGCACATGACACGGCGGCCTCCAGGAGCCAGACAGAGCGAAGAGCTGTGTTTTTAGCGAGATGCTTTGTCTCCTTGAATAAAAGGAAGATTCTCTCGCTAACAAAGAACGGGTATCGGGAGGCCCGACCAGCCCCAGCAGCTGCGTTTTACATTATTCCTGCTCAATGTGTCATCAAGTGGGAGGGGGGAGCCATGTAAACGTGCAATTACCGCAAAGGGGCGTCCGGTCTGTGCATCTGCAAGTGCTTCGCTGAAAAACAGCAGCTCCTGTCACCGAGCGCTCTGTCAGTCAGGTTTCAGTCCGGAAAACAGGTGGTTCCACAGAGGGAAGGAGGTTAGTGAGCAAACAGTAAAGTCCTAGGCAGAGCTGCAAACAGCTGGGCCGGGCAGCCCCGAGCCCCCGCCACGCTCCGCGGGAGGAATAGGTCAGCGGCGGCCCGACAGGACAGGGCCCCCGCGGGAGCTGGAGGCTGGGACTGTGGAAGGGACTGCACCCAATGCTAGAGAAAGCCTGCGGCCTGACCCCTCCTCCCGCCCCCTGCCCCCCGGCAGCCCCATCGGCTGGAGCCAGGCGGAAGCCGGGGGCTGAGCCCTGTGTGACACTGGGCCCAAGGCAGCGGTGGATGAGAGGACAGGCAGCCGCCTCACCCCGTGTCACCCGCTCAGTCCCTGTCAGGCTGTGTTACAAAGAAGGCAACAGGTCTCGGGGAGTCGTGTGTGCTAAGCCTCACGTCCCCAAACCAAGACAACGACCATTTCGGATTTCCCAGAAATGGAATCTTCAGCCGGTCTGTCAGGACCGGCCTGCTCAGCCCTGGTTGGGTCCCGTTAGACCCCGGCCTTCCCCCGAAGGGAAGTAACGTCGCCATAACCAGCCCGCTTTTATTTTTGTTTTTTAAATTATTTTAGAGTGAGAGGATGAGCGGGAAGGAGAGAGGCAGAGAATCCCAAGCCGACTCAGCACGGAGCACAGAGCCCAATGCGGGGCTCGACCCCACGACCCTGAGATCGTGACCTGAGTGGAAATCGAGAGTCGGGCGCTTAACTGGCTGAGCCTCCCAGGCGCCCCAAGCAACCCACAGTTCTGCATAGTGTGATGGCCTCTTTTTATTTTTTTTAAAGATTTTATTTATTTATTTGACAGAGAGATCACAAGCAGGGAGAGAGGCAGGCAGAGAGAGAGGGAGAAGCAGGCTCCCTGCTGAGCAGAGAGCCCGATGCGGGGCTTGATCCCAGGACCCTGAGATCATGACCTGAGCCGAAGGCAGAGGCTTTAACCCACTGGGCCACCCAGGTTTGTGAGCCCGTCCAAGGCCGCGGATGGGGGGGGCGTCCCCCCGGAGTCCCTGCTCCTGCCCGCGGTGGCGGCGTCCGTCCTGCCTGTGGCCGGGGCTGCCGTGCTCCGAGCTGGACACGAGGAGCGCACGGCCCCTGTCACCGAGGGGCTCAGAGCCAGGAGGCGCACGACCGAAACTCCTGGGCAGCTGGGACACAGCAGAGGGAGGACTCTCCTAGGAGGACGTCTTCTCATTCCGTCCCTGTCCCCCCACCTCTGCCATCGCGTCCGCGACAGCAGGCGTCTTGGTGGCGGTGCGACCTAGGCTCACCTCCTTCTCGCCGGGGTCGTGGCCGCTGAGTCCGAAGATGAACCCGGCCGTGCGGAGGATCGGCGGCGGGGGAGGTTTTGTGGTGCAGACAAAGGACAGATCACACGCTCTGCCCTTAGGGACCGGTTGTTCGCCGTCTTCCCACTGTGTTATTTCCAGAAGCTTCGAAAGCTCAGGGAGAAAAAAGCAGTCTTTCGAAACAAGGGCAGTAACGACACGCCGAACTCCAAACGCACAGCAGTCCTCTCCCTCTCTCTTCACCAGCACCGTTCGCTAGGTTCCGAAACAGCCACAAGATAAACCCGCAAACAAGCGGCCCAGTCTGTGATTTCCCCCTGCTCTGGCTCGTGTCATCCCCAGTCTGTCCCTTCGTCTCAGGTTTCCGCTTTCGGGGCGAGAGTCTCGGGGCCATTGAGGGGCAGCCCTTCGGGAAGCATCTTCGATCCCGCTCGGCTCAGGGACGTGCCGGCCTCGTGCGGCTCCGCCGTGTCACGCCCCAGGCTTTGGTCACCTTCACTTACCGACCGCACGGATTCGCCGTTTAAAGACAGGAGACTGTATTTAATTCCTCGCCAGATTCTTCCCATCATCCCTTCGCTCACCTGTTGGCGTGGTATTTGGGCCCAACTCTGGGGCACCGTCCCTAACCGGCATTTCAGTTGAGCCACGAGGCTAAATTTGGGTCAGACGTTACCCGGGCCTGGGGTGCCCCGTGGGACTTCAGAAGCAGTAGCGTGTCCCTGGGGACCCTGGGATCATGACCTGTGCGGAGAGCAGACGCTTCACCGACTAAGCCCCCCAGGCGCCCCCTGTGCATCTTCTCATGTACTTATTACCCATGGAGGTATGTTCTCTGGTGAAGATCTCCTAAAATCTTTTTTAAAATTATGGTATTTTCCATATATCAGGATATACTGATTAGTTTCCTTCTTGAAATGAACTCTTCCCCTGATTTATCTCATGGTAGCTGAGTTTTGCCTGTTTTTATACTTCAGGTAAGTGGAATTCCGTAGCGTCTGGGGTCTTGTCCACGATAATGTCGCGGGGTCATCCATATCAGCTTCTTTTCTGGTTTCTTCCTTCTCACTGCGGAATAACGTCCAATCGTGACAATAGCGTCATTTATTCGTCCGTCGTGCTGTTTACGGAGTGGCCGTTACCGACCGTGCTGCTGCTCCGAGCCTGCTGACGCCGGCCTTCTGGTGCGCGGTTACGCTGGTGTTTGCCTACGGGGGGTGGGGAGGGGGCTGGAAGGGTGTTTGGACCAGGTTGTTCCGTCACCGGGCATTTCCCGGTGACCCTGTTGCCCATGAGGGCGGCCGCCACGGCCATCCTCGAGCTGTCGCGGCACAGGCGAGCGTTGAGGTTGGAAAGCGGGACCGGGGATGGGGTGAGCCCGGGGGTGGGCGTATGGATGACTCGGCAAACGTCTGCTGGGGGCGGCTCTGCTCAGCACCCGGCCTCAGCTGCGGCTGGGGAATTTACCAGAGATAGGACCGGTTCCCGGGGTGGAGGACTCAGCGGTAACTCATAGACAGGTGTGACAGCACCAGGCGTTCCCGCAGGTGCCTGATTACCTTGCCGTCTGTCACCTGAGCCTGCAAAGGACCCAGTGGCGATGGCAGCCTCGAAGTACCCTTGTTTGGGGACATCCTCAGCTGAGCCTGTGCTACACCCAAAGCTCTTCTCCAGATCAGAGTCGGAAGTAAAACAGTGACACGTTTTCTTTCCCCGAAACACCGAGCCCCACACTTGAATGATTTGCTTCCACGAGGAGCAGGTAAGGTTTTGGCAACCCGGCTCTGGATCGGCTCCGTGTCCTTCTGTCTTCCCGAAACAACCAGAGTGTCTTAAGAGTCCTGAAAATGATCTTTTCCTGTCAATCGGGGGTATTAAACTCGGGTGCTTATGGGGGGCCGACGTGTGACGCTCGTGCTGGTCACTGAGGTCACTCAGTGCTGGAAGGGGGGGTTTGCGAGTGGAGGGTGCCTCTCTCTAGAATTGAGGACCCTCACCCCCATGCCCAGGGGCTCGGGGAGAAGCTGAAAGTCTGGTCTTTATGTGACTCACCCCCCCCCCTTTTTTAAGTCAGAAAAAGCAGACCCAATAAAGCATCTTTCCCTCAGGCCAGCACTTTGCAGTCTCTGCTCTGAACGCTTTTCAAGGGGGTTGAACCTGCAGAATAGTGTTTCAAAGCGGGGGCTCCAGCGGAGAGACCCCAGGGAAAGCCCGAGCGCCGGCCCCCTCCCTGTCCCTGGGCGCGTGCTGAGAAGGGCACCCTCGCAGGGATGCGCTCCCCCGGAGGAGGGGTGTCCCATCGCCCCCCTTCCCCCACGTGCCGACGTGACTAAGGACCATTGTCCTCCTGTCAAACAGATGGAGAGGCAGTGTGATGGCACTCAGCCAGGGCATCGGGGGCGGTGGGGGGTGGGCTGCATCAGGGAAATCCAACTGCTGGGGGCCTGCAGGGTTCAAGTAGGGAACCGGAACCGGACGCTGGGGGGGGGGCGGGGAGGCGGTCCAGCCGGGCGAGACTGTCAGGCTGCGGGAGGCTGATTAGCATACAAATGACAGCTCGCCGGCTCTGCCCTCCTCCCTGCGGACCCTGCCTTAGGGCCCTGCCTTAGGGTCCTTGGGGTCGGCTGGGCTGGACTGGGCGAGCGGGGTTTTACTGGGACAAAACCCACCTGAGCGCTCCCTGGTCAATGTCCCCGAATGCGCGGGATCCCCCCAGCCTACTCGGAACCCCCGGTACCGCACGCGTAAATAAGTGAGAATTAGCAGATCCAGGGATCTGACAAGCCTCAGGTAGGTCTGCGGGGTTTTGTGGGCATGGACATGAGCGGGTTTCGGAGTAGAGATGTCTACCTGTAAATTCTCTCCCTGAATTTTGTGTTCAGTTAGGGATGCGTCAAAGTCCATAGAGGATTTTTTTAAAAATCCAGAGTAATATTTAATATCTGGAAACTTATCTTGAAGAATAGAATTACCTTTGGGCCACGGCTCTGGCCTGCAGACACTGTTCTGGGCTGAGGGGCAGCTGTCCCCGTGGACACAGTTCTACCCGCCCCCCGACTTAGCACAGGTCCTGAGGGGTCTGTGGGGGAGCCTGGGAGGGGTCAGCTGCAGGGCCCTTCTGGAGCCTGGGGCAGTGCCCTTTACCCCCTGCTGGACGCACAGGTCTTTACCCGCTCCAACCGCCGTGACAGCTCAGAGCCCCTGGAGAAGCTGGACGGGGAGTCAGGGGCTGAGGGTTAGTGGGGGGCAGCAGACTGCATCCCCAGCACCGCTCCCCCACCAGCCCTTCTTGCTCTGGCCTCTCAGAGGGTCTGATGCCCTCACCGGTCCAAGGGCTTCGTTTCACCAGAGCAGACGAAGCTGCTCCCCCTCCCCCCTCCTCCCTCCTCTCTGGCTGTGGCTCCCCGTCTCTGTGCAGGGGAAGGAAATACAAAACCGC
>JAPYYM010002150.1:0-12611 GCA_028534135.1 Potos flavus
CCCCCCCCCACTCGCTGTCTCCCTTTCTGGGGGCTGCCCTGTGGACCGAGTGAGGAAGAGCCGACCCTGGGAGCCACAGCTCACGGGGCCTCGCTCCGGGCTCTGGACACCGGGGGTCTCGTTGACCCCACTGCTGAGGAATCCCCGTGTGATCCGCGCTGCCATGGCCCAGGACGAGAGCAGAAGTGGGAAAGATTGGGGTGACGGGAATCCCGGGGTGCGGGGTGATGATCCGGGGAACGCAGATTGTGCGGTTCCCCTGACATTGTGCGGTCTGCTCTGGGGAAACCAGGCCTCTCCTGTCCCCGCGGCTGTGGTGGCCTTCCTCCTTGCTTGTTTCCCAGCTCCTCCCTGCAGGGGCCATGACCGAGCCACAGTCTTCCTTACCCGGCTCGTCTCTCAGGAGTCCTCCAGATGCGGAATCACGCGAGGGGTGACGTCACCAAGCCCGGGAGCCACGCAGCTTGGACCCGAAGCAGCCTCCAGGAATTCCAGGCTGAGCACAGCCGCGGGGAGGAGGAGCCCCCGCCAGATAAACCAAGCACACAGTGGTCACCCGGTCTGTCCCTCCGTCCGTCCAGCCAGCATCCCCTGAGTCTCCCAGCACTCCTGGAGATGAAGACCCTCCAGCTCCCAGCTCGGCAGCCCCAGCAGAGAGACCCAGGTGGTGAAGGGCACCTCCCCAGCACCCCAGAACTGTGTACCTTCCTGGGACGTTCCCTGGCCCCTCCGCGAGCATTCTGCAGGTCACTCATCTCTGCAGTGTGACAGCCGAGATGACAGTGTCAGTGTGGTCACGAGGCTGTGCCTCCCAGGACTAGCAGGGAGGCTTCCTCGAGTCTGCTCTTGCCCCGCAAAGGAGGCTGCTCCCCGCCCCCCCATCCCGAGCCTGTCCCCCACCCCGCTGGTGTTCTGTGCTTCTTCCTGGCTTCCCGCCCATGACCTTCACAAATGCCAGATGTTGGGCTTGACCCTCCAAACATAGAGCTCCTTGTCCCTTCCCCCACGTGTGCAAGACTGGTGTGTCCTATTCACCGGATCCACTGTGCTGCGGGCTAGCTCACCAGGACTTGTGTATCTACTAGTTGCAAGTGTGTATCCTTAGTTGACATCTCCCTCTTGCCCCCAGCCCCCAGGCCCTGGTAACCACTAGTCCACTCACAAAGTAGATCTACTCTATGACCCAGCAGGATCTCGAAGAGATGCCCACACCCCCATGTTCCCTGCAGCATTATAAACAACCCACGCGTCAACAACCCATTCATGTGTGGATGAATGGAGAAAGGTGAGGTGCATGTATATACAATGGAACACTATTCAGTCATGAGAAAGAGGAATCCTGCTATTTGCAACAATGTGGCCGGACCCAGAGAGCATTATGCTACATGAGTCAGACAAAGACAAATGCTGTATGATCTCAGGGATCTGTGGAATCTCAAAAACCATAGGCTCCCTTTTTAAAGCTGGTGGCGACCAGCAATGGTAAGTCTGGGAGGGAGGGCCATCCTGTAGCCGCTGAGCCGCTCTGGGCCGTCAGATAGACTCAGTCCTCCTGTCCTCGCTTTTCAGATGGCAAACTTTCCATCTCAAGAGGGAAAGTGGCTATCAGGTAGACAGAAGAGAAAGCCCCTGGTTCTGCAGTGTTTGCGAAATCCTCTACAAGAACATGTTGTAGCAAGAGACTGGATGCATGGCCAAACAGAAAGCAGCCTGAAATAGAATAGTGTTAATTTCAGTATCAAAATTATAGCTGAAATATGAAAAATAACCGCTCTATTTTCTCCGTATATTTTGTATTCATAGACCTTAAAGAGCATCCTGACAAGCTCTCATTCCCCTGCTGGATCCCAGAACTGACTGTGACACACAAATTCACCAGCCCCTTTCCCCGCAGAGGGTCCTGCCCTGATTTCGGGGGAGTGGAACTCACCTTCCACGGGGTGGACATTCACACTTGAACACAAGGCTCCTCTGCGCGTGGGCAGCCTGGTGCCTGGTGGGGCAGTGAGACCACGGTTCTGGAACACTGTGGATCAGCACTGATGGCCTTAGGTCACAGGCAGGCGGGCTGGTCACGGAGGGCCAGGACCCGGCCCCCGAGAATGGTTTTCTGTCTTGGGTCAGCATCGTAAGCTCTTTCCCTCTGTCGCTGTGATCGTACCCCTGCCCCCCGGCGGAGACCCCTGGCTTACTCCCACAGAGAATGAAGCCCGTGGGTGGCTGCAGGGATGGTGGGCCAGACCTGACCAGTCGCAGCTGCTCTCTGGTGAGCAGTCACAGGATGAGGCCAAGGTGTCTACAGAGGTGACTCTTGGCCCGGACCCCAAACCCAGCTTTGCGGGGGCACCTAGACATGAGAACGGGTGCTGGGTGAGGGGCTGGGTCGCAGAGCCCTGTTTAATTTCCGCACATGGGTCCTCCCACACAAACCCAGTACGTAAGGGATAGACGGGCACTTGGAGTGAGTTTTTTAAAACAGTTAATTTTTATTTGATTTTTTTCAACTCCGAGGTATCAAAGGCTTTCGCTGACACTTCAGCAAGTCCTGTTTGCTGATTTCCAGAAGGAAACAAGAGCCCGGAAGGTGAGAGAGGGCAGGCATGATGCGCGAGCCCGGGCAGCAGGGCGAGACCCGTGAGTCTCCCCGCACACGCCGCACACGACTTCTCTGAAACGGCTTTCCCTCGCTTCCAGGGGAGAAAACGGCTTTCCCTGCCATCCCGACCTGGTGCGCGGCACTGCCAGAAGGGACAGCCGCAGGCCCCCGGCCCCCGTGCCTCCCCGTCCCCACGCTCGCCCCAGGCTAGATGCTGACGCCGTCAGGCCCCCGAACCCCTCATCCGGGCCCAGACTCCCCTGCGGCAGCCTCGGGTAGCACCCTGCAGGAGTCGGAGGTGCCGAAGGGACCCGGATGGTGTCCCCCACCATTCACACCTCCGTTAATGCGACGTCAGCCCCGCACACCTGCTGTGTCCGTCGGCCTGGCCGAGGGAACGACAACCCCGAGATCTCAGGGCCTTACAACAACACCGGTTTGCTCCCGGATCCCTCTGCACGTTGGCAGCACATTGCCTGTGGGCCTGTCCTGGGGGCAGAACAACCCCGTCCGGGGACACCTTAGGGCAGGGGGAAACCAGTCAGAAGCCACCAAAAGCGGCAGCGGCCTCTGACTGCTGCTTCCCAGGACAGGCATAGCGCGCTTGTGCTCACGCCCCCCTGTCCGCAGGGAGCGAGGCTCGTGGGGACGTCCCTGTGACTTGGGCAGGGATGCCCTGCATGGCCTGGCACAGCTGTGGGGTGGCCCCCGCGTCGGCGGGAAGGATGTGAGTAATTCGGAACAGCCATACCACCTCACACCTGCTGCGTGCCGGGCCCGGGGCTCGCTCCTGTGCCCCGAGCAGTGCGGGACCCCTTCCCTCCAGGCCCCCTCAGGGTGGCCCGGGACAAGTCACTTGGCCTCTCTCACTGTTGGCTTCATTATCCATAAAAAATGTACTTAGATTTTTCAGGTTTCTCAGAAATTCTAAGGCACTGGCTTATCCCTTCACTTCTGATTAAACTAATCCTTTACTGGAGGTCGTGAATCAGCCCCGAGAACAGGATCTTAGCCCATGTCATCCGGCTGGAAGGGAAGGAGGGCCTCCTGCCCTGCATTAAAAGACAGAGAAGAGGGCCCTGGGGAGTGTGTGAGGATCATTTTGGCCATGCCTATCGAAATCCTTACACCTGCACTCAGACACTCACAGACTAAGCTGTGAGCAGAGTGGAACTCGCCTGTAATTCTCCGAGAGGTCCGGCGATCGGTCCAGACAGACCCAGGTGCCCAGGGTCACCAGCCCGCCTGCAAGGGGGCGACCGAAGGCAGGGCTGAGGGTCTTCCTGTCGGGGGTCTTCGACAGGAGCTGTGCCCACGCCCACGTGCCCGCCAGACTCGCCCTCCAGCCCCCTGGCTCCCTCCCACGGCCGCTGGCCCGGGCCGAGGCTCCCGGGGCTCGCGCCTGAGTCAGCATCCCGCCCGTGACTCACAGCGACTGAGATGTCTTCTTCTGGCCTCAGGGCTGTGGATGTCTGGCCCGGGCAGCTGACTCCCCAGCTGGGGTCTGAAAACCCCGGAGGTTTCTGGTGAGTCTGCACATTGCGAGAGCTTTCATCTGAAGTCTGGACAGAGACTCAGCTACACCTGCGTGTCGTGTGGCTAAGGGGGGAGTGGGTGCGGAGCCCTGGCAGGAGCTCGGGCCCCAGCGAGCCCCCCGGGGGGACCTGCCTGCAGTGGGGGCGGGGGGGCGGGGACACGAGCCCGTCTGCCGTGCCTGCACGTCTGGTAGTCACCTTGTGTTCAGGGCCCGAGCAGGGCACGCCGGTCTCCCCAGAAAATCAGGCACAAAACCATTCCAATCAGGGTGCTCGCCACATCTGTCTCTGGGATCTCCCTGACGCGCCTCAGCCTCTGGCTCGTTCCAGCACTGACTGCGCACCGCCGAGTGCCCTCGGCCCCCGCGTCCCTCTCGAGTGGGAAACCAGGCCTTCCCACGGGGCTTCGGAGGTCCCAGAGCTGCTGCCCTGGAGGGCGGCTCCCACAGATGCGGATGGGGTCAGGTGGGGCTGTCTGTCTCCCCTAGCGGGGGCACACCTAAATACCCCAGCATTCCACTTGGGCTCATGCCTGTGGGGAAATGGACCAAATATTTGTTCAGCTTTAACTCTCTCTCATTTTGGAGTGAGCTCAGTCGCTCTGGAATGTGCCGCACCCTGTCACCCTACTGTGCCCTTCCAAGACTGCTCCCAGACCTCGGACACCCGAAGGTCTTGTCTGCCAGCACACGGCATACTAGGGACGACTCGTGTGCCCCCCAGATTCATAGGTTAGAGCCCTAACCCCCATGTGGAGATGGGGTCCCTGGGGAGGGAATGAAGGTTAAATGAGGTCATAAGTGAAAGCTTCAAATGACAGGACCGATGATGTCCTCATCGGGAGAGGAAGAGAAGCGCAGGACCCTGGTGGGTTCTTCCTCCTGTGTTCGGGGCAGGACCCTGAGCCGTGGCCCCGGCAGGAGCTGAGGCCAGGTCCCCCTCACCACCAGGGCCCTCACTGCCTGCCCCTCTGTCTTGGGCTCCTCGAGCAGCGCAGACGCAGCAGCTGGGAGAGACTGCGGTGGGCATGAGAGACACGCGGTGGGCTCGGAGAGACTGCTGCTGGGCGACCTCTGAGCACTGGGGGCTGGGCTACTAGCCACGGAGAGAATGATGCATCCTGTCACCAGCAGTAACCAGGCTTTCTCTGCCAAATTAGGAAGAGATGGAAGGAGGGAGGGAGGGAGAGAAGGAAGGAGGGAAGGAAAGAAGGGAGGGAGGGACAAGCAGACTCTGTGCTGAGTGCAGAGCCCGACACGGGGCTCGATCTCACGACCCTGAGATCATGACCTGAGCTGAACTCACAAGTCGGACATTCAACCAACTGAGACCCCCAGGCGCCCCTTGGTTTTGCTATTATCTCAACTTAGAGTGCCACATGTCAAGATTGCCTATGACAGGTAGCATCTTTGTTCAATTTGGACAAAAAGGAAGACGGTAACTAAACAGGAAGGATCCTGTCGGCATCATGTGAGTTCAGGTTCCAGAATCACCAAAATCACTTCTCTGGCACGGCTCACGGCGGGAGAGAATTCCTGAGGCGCCGTCGTCATCACTGTTCACACTCGTCACTCTCCTCCACCTGCACACGGAGGACAATAGCTACGCTGGCCCGTGGCATGGGGACAATACGTCCTGGGTTTTCTGATGAGTCCCAATCTCAGACACGGTTTTCCTTGTTAGCCGCTTTTCTATGCTCACGGCTCTCTCAGCTCAGGGAGGAAGTATTTTTGGAAAGACCATAGGATTGAGATGCCGATATTGGGTACAAGGGTGAGAGGACTGTATATGACAATGTCACCACTTCTGTTTGGTTGGTCATGGGTTGAAAGGGCCTCAGTGTATGAGCCCCATCCTAGGGGCTGCCAAATGCACGTATCAGTGACCTGGGGGGTTTCGAGGTCTTTGAAGAGAATGAGGTCCTTCTTATTCTCTGAGTTAGAGAGAGGATCTCTCTAAAATGTCCGCTAAATAATTTTTAGCCTGTTTTCACCACGGTGATTTGGGAACCTGAACTCACCTTACTATTTTTTGCCTGTTTTAGGTCCAACTGAGTCAAAGGTGTAGAAAAATCACAACCCCCATTCTGGTTCCATGTGGGCTCCTTCTGGAAGATTCTAGGCCACCTCCTTTGCTCAGCCAAGTCCTCTCTGCTCTGCCTTCTGTGAACAGCCTGGCCCCATCCATAGGTTCCCTGTTCGTCCTCATCCTTAGACCCTTTCTTATTCCAGGAGGTTCTTTTCAGCTGACCCCTGCCTGAGTATGTCCGGGCTGCCATACCAGAATACCGCAGATCGGGAGGTCCACGACCAGTGCTGCTGAGAGCTCTCCCAATGGCCTGCAGATAGCCTCCTCCTCACTGGGCCCTTCCAGGGTGGAGAGAGGGCCCTGGTTTTAGGGCATCAATCCCACCTTGTTTTCCCCTAATCACCCCCCAAAGGCTCCACCCCAGTGCCATTGCATTAAGGATTCGAGCTTTACCGTGAGAATGTGGGGGGCACAGCGTTCGGTCCACAGCAGCCCCTGGGACCAGCTCGCCTGGGTGTCCTGGCAGAACCACCACTCCCACCCAGGTGTGAGCATGGGGCCTCTGCCCCTCCCAGCCCCCCATCTCCACCCCCACCAGCTCTACACCTTGACCCTCCCTTCCTCCCACTCTAGCCTCTCTGTGGTGCATCCGGGCCCCCCCCCCACAAACACACTCCCTCCCTCCTGTTCTCACCAAAACACTTTAACCTCAGCCTGAATATCCAGGGATCGTCTCGGGCTGACCTCAGAAGCACCCATTTAACAGAGAAAGCAGTTTTAATGAGGGCCGAGCCCCTTGTGGCAGTAGAGGCGTTCTTCGCCCAAACAAAAGGGCGAAAGTGTCTCCCTGCCTCCACAACTATTGTAAATGGGCAAGAAAAGTACAGAATGGAAGAACAAAGATGTTTTCCCAACAGATCCAGACTCTCTGGCACGTTGGTTTGAGGAGGGGATTATCGTGCAGCCAGGAAATGGGTATGTTTGAATCATATGTCCTTATCAGTGAAATAGCAAATATAAAAATGGCTAACACATACTGAGTGTATGTATGTGTTATCTTTAATATCTTTATCTTTAATAAAGATTACGTGAAAGTGAGTGGAATTGCCCTAGTGACAGATGTGTGCACACGCAGCCCTGGAAGGAGAAGGGAGCGAGGAAGGCGTGGGCCCGGGAAGCCAGGCGCTGGGTCTGGCTCCCTCCTGTAAGGTAGACACATGACAAGCTGAAATGCTTTGTAGCTGGGAAGTCGCATACAGCGTGGGGCCCGGCTCTAAGAGAGTGGTCACCACTCAGCGGTGATGGATTACCGCTCTGAAAAGTCATCTTTTTCTACACATCTCAGATCTCCTTAAGTCACCTCGTGGTTGCTGTCTTCTGACAAAGGACAACACGACTAACCTCTGGAGGAACCTTCTGTTTCTCCTCCTCGGCCGAAATGTGTTACCGACCAGGGCTCAGCAAACAGCAGGCATAGCCAGGAAACACCGGGTAACTCTAAGTAAAGAAAACCGGCTTCCCTGACATTTGCTCTCGGCTGCTGTGTGCCAGGGACCCCCATCCTGGGGGCCAGGGAATGTGGCCTCATTCCTCGTTCTCTCTGCTTTCTTTCAGCTGGTTCTACCCATCCTAAGACATCTGAGACAATCGCGCTTTCCAATATCCAGTAACACCATGAGGTGAGACAAGGTTGCCCCCAGAATCACGAAGACTAATGATATCAGACGTTGAGTAAGCGCGTAGATCCTTTCCTTCAATCCGGTTCATCAGTAACTGTCTGGGCTCCCACTTCGTGCACCGCATGGGCTGTCGTTTGAAGAACTAGTGTAAGTGTGTGATCCACTACCCCGTCCAGAGCCGCTTTCTAGTTGTTGTGGAAACTGTGTGAAGCAGTGAACGTCTCATACGAGAAAACTGTGGTGTGGGTTGGGTTTGGGGGAGGGCGGGAAGAGGGGCCACTTGGCACATGGGGTGCAACATGCCAGGTTCTGGCGGGAAAGGGCAAAGGCTTTCCAGGTTGATGCCCCAAGAGGGGCAAAAGAGCTAAATGTCAGAAGTGCGTGGAACCGTGTGAATCAAGCAGTCGGGCTCCGTGCACAGCTGGAACCGAGGAGGAGAGGCCGGGTGGGAAGGGCACCTCTCTCGCCAGTCCTGTGTGGCTGGAGGCACGACTGGAAGCAGTTCCGGGACGAGCTGAGACACCATCAGTCACTGAGCCAGGCTGGTGGGTCAGGAAGCTGAGTCTTGTGACTTGAGATGGACAGAGAGAGTAAATCCAGGGGTCCCTCCTCAATGACGTGGCAAAGGACTGAAGAAGGAATGGATCACCAGCAAGAGAGCTAAGGAGTAAATTTCTGGAATCAGAGAACCCACTGGGGACAAGACGAACTTACTGAGCACCTGGGAAAATGCTGCCCGAGGAGCGACTCCTCATCACAGGTGACCGAGGGCCTCGTTGGACTGAGGGAAGTGTGACCCTTTCTCCCGGGAATCCTAATTCTCCTGCTTTGATTAAATGATGTGGTTTCTCAACAAGCATTAAATGAAATTTCCAGGATTTTTTTCTAAACTACTGATGAGGTTTCCTTGAGGAGGGATGGTTTCCCCAAGTAGGCACCCCTACATTCTGGGAGGATAATTCTGACCCACAAATGGTGGTTCCGCCCATTGTGGAACAATTCCACAGAATGCCGGCGACGCCATCCATCAGCTGTGACAAACAAGGACACACCATGCCCTCCCAGTGCTCTCGGAGAGCTGGAGTGTGACCCCAGGGAGAGCCCCCACCAGGTCACGCTAAGGGATCTTTGCTGACATAAATTTGGCCTAAGCTCAGGTGCCCATTTCCAGCCCAAGTGGCTTAGTTGGCAACTATTCTGAGGCAAACATGAGAGAAGAACAGGAATATAAACAAGTAATTACCCTTCAGTAATGGAAGCACATAAAACATGGCATCCAGAAGCTGCTGGGTGTGCAGAGAAGGCCTGGGAGGGCTTCATCCCAACAGGGAAGATGGGAATTAAGTCCTAAAGAGGAGACCAGAGCATTTGGGGAGTGGTGCAATATGCAGGAAGGCACAGGGTCGTGGAATATGTGTTCACTTACAGGGGACACGCAAGAATGTTTAAACACTCAGCAGTTATATCTATCTTCAGATCATTTTGAACATGACAATTAAAATCAATGATAATTTTAAGAGATACTCTTCAGTGACAACCATAAGAAATGACTCTAATGGGACTCTGAAATTAGAAAAAAAAAAATAAGTCAGATAATAGATTTCAATTTTTACTTACAGTAAAATTTTAACCAAGACAATTCAATGGGGAAAAGATAGTCTTCTCAACAGATGGTTCTGGGATAAGTGGACATCCACATGTGAGAGAATGAAGCTGGACCGCTACCTCACACTGTATATAAAAATTGACTCGAAGTGGATAAAACGCCTAAATAAAAGAGCTAAAACTACAAAACTGTTAGATGTTAGTCTGCATAATCTTGGTTTTGGGGTTAGTTTCTTGGATACGGCACAAAAAGCACAAGCAAAGGAAAAAATAGACAGGTTGGATGTCATCAAAATGATAAACATTCATATCAAAGCACACTGTCAAAGTGAAAAGACAACCCAACAAATGGGAGAAAATATTGTCAGTCCATATACTGATACTGGCCTAATATTCAGAATGTATCAAGAACTCTTAACTAGTTAACAATAAAAACACAAATTACCCAAGTTAAAAATTGGCAAAGGATTTGAATAGAATCCAAAGAAAGTATAAAAATGGCCAATAAGCACATAAAAAGATATTAATCATCAGTAGTCTTTAGGGAAATGAACATTAAAACTGCAATGAGATAGTACTTCACACTCTCTAGGTTGGCTATGAAAACACACACGTGCACACACACACACACACACACAGGTGTTGGGGAGGGTGTGGAGAAATTAGTACCCTTGCTGGTGGGAATGTCAAGTATTGCGGCCAGTATGAAAAACAGTTTGGAGATTCTTCAACAGATTAAACATAGAATTATCATAGAATCCAGGAACTCCACCTCCAGGTAGATACTCAAGAGAATTGAAAACTTGGCCACATAGGAACGTGTACACCAATTCCTGGCAGTGTTATTCTTGGAGGCCAAGCCCAGCTTGGAGGGTCTCAGTCTCTGGCCACCATGTTTGAGGCTGCCCTGCTGAGCTGGGTTCTGCCCCTCTGCCTCCATCCCCCTGGAATTCTAGTTGTTGTGACTCCCCTTAGTGTGGATCTCAGCATCAGGACAAGGTCTCATACAGCCCAGGGTCCCCTTATCCTGGGACGCCTCCGTCAGTCACTACCCAGAGTCAAGTTTAGAACTGGAAGGCAATCCTACTAACTTGTGGATTTCCTTTCTTCTGAAAGATATTAAGCCATATCTAGGGCAGGCCTCCTTTTGTTGTAATGACTGTATTTTATGATTGATCCCAAATTGTCCACATTAAGTCTCTGAAGAGCCCAAATTCATGGAACAGATTTCATTCTGCCTCTTTGATTTGTATTCATACAATTTGTGGTGCAGTTGATGAAGCTTGGCAGCTTCATTGTGGGGCCTCTCTCCCTCCTAAAGATTTGAGGCCAGAAGAAAAATGCGTGGGTCTCCAGAGAGCCAGATCCTTGGCCAGGGAGGGGAGGATCTCAAAGGCAAATATCTGAGGAAAGCCATTCATTGAGCAATCCCTTTATGGAAAATTTACTGGGATGTGGCCTTGCAAGGAGATTGTAATTAGTGACGGGGGATCCCAGGAAAGCTGAACTCAAACACCAGTGCACTTTTCCCAGACCCCCCACCACTTCCCGCTCCCTGGGCCATGATGGGCCTCCCTGTTTGCGGAAGCCCATTGCTCATCATCCTACCATCACTCAGCTCTTCCTCACGCCCCCAGATGGCTAACAGAGCACCCTTATCTCTCTTTTTCCCATAATGGCTTCTGATGGATTTATCTTCAAGTAGCTGAAGAATTGGTCGCAGATGGAACTGTGTAGGCTGGGCCGCTTCTCCAGGCATCTTTCCTGTGACCTGCGTGGGGGTTCCTCAGACCCCGACGCCCGCGAGGGGTCCAGTACGGTGCTCACGGGCACCTCTGTCCTCGATTGGCATATTGGGCCCTTCAGACCGACTGGGGAGTTGATTTGGAGGAAAGCTAGCCATTCTGCAGAACCGAAACCTGAATTTGACATCTCAGAGCAGCTCTAGGAATGAATGGACCACAGAGTCACTCTGCAACTGAGGACCTTGGCAGGGAAAGGAATGGCACAGCCACCCAGACACCTGCCCACAATAATTACCTTCACAAGAGGAGCCAATCACGACCACTGATGGAAGCGAAAGGGCGTGGGGAAGGGGGAGCTTCCCCTCCTAGCTGAATCTCCCCTGTTTGCTACCCCGTTGCTCAGAGGCTGTGACGGAGCATTAGTGGGTCCAGTGTTTGGCTGAAATGTCTGGTAATTCAAAGCTCTGGTCTTTAAATAAAGCCCCCACTGTCTCCTTGACAGATAACTTATGCATGCGCTATGCCTTTTTCTTCTTAGCTTTTATTAAAATTAAGACATAAATCACATACCATAAAATTCGTGCCTTTAACGAGTACTATTCGGTAATTTTTAGTCTATTCACAAACGCGTGCAGCCAGCACCGCCTCCTACATCCCAAACATTCTCACCATCTCAAAAAGAAACTCTGTGCTGTCTGCAGGTGCTCAGCCCCTGGCAACCCCCAATTTACCTTCTGTCTTTATGACTGTGGCTGCTCTGGACTTTTCCTTCTGGAGGAATCGCACTGCGGATGGCCCCGTGGCTGGCTTTCTTCGCTAAGCGTGCTTTCCGCTTTCATCCATGTTGTGGCCTGTGTCAGTGCCTCAGTCCCTGTTACTTTGGGTAATAGAAGTTCCACATTCTGTGGATCCATTCTTCAGTAGGTGGATGTGAGCGTGATTTCTGCCTTTTTGTTTGATGAACGATGGGGCACATGTTTTTGTATGGACTGCTGTTTTCCTTTCTCTCGGGTGTTTAACTAGGACGAGAGTTAGCGGGCTGCTATGGTGAGTCCCTGTTTAACCGCCAAACTCATTCCCAAAGAAGCTGCACCATCTCATGTGCCCAGCAGCGAGGTGGGGGGGCCTCCTGCCTCCATGCCTTCTTTATTGTTGTGTTTATGTATCTTCATGGGTTGTGGATGTAGGGACAAGTCCCCCTTATCAGGTATGTGATTCGCAAACATGTCTTCCTACTCTGTGGGTTGTCTTATCACTTTCTGGAGAGTGTTTTTCTTGAGAACAAATTACTTTTGATAAAGTGCAATGCATCTATTTTCTTTTTTTGTTTTTGATTTGGTGTCATAGCTCAGAAATAGAGGCCTCATCCAAGGTCATAGAGATTTATGTCTATGTTTTCTTCCAAGGGTTTAATCCTTTTTTT
>JAPYYM010002151.1:0-12611 GCA_028534135.1 Potos flavus
GACGCAGTCACATTCTTAGTTACTTTGCAAAAACTCTGATGAAGAAAGTGAGAAAGATGTGTTAATATTTAATAAGCCTACTGATCGATTGCTGCGCCTCCTAAAATGTTCATCTCTTTGACTGGTGGGAAATGAACTTCATTAGGATTTCTCTGCTACCTTATAGCTCCTTGTTAACATTTCCCCTTTTGGGGCCCTGAGAAAAAATGGATAGCTTCTTTCTGTGAATCTCTGCCAACCACACTCTCCTGCACTATTTTCCATATTCATTTGCTCCGAAAAGTAGATGTAAATCTCATTTTGCAAGGAAAATATTATCAGTTCTTTGTGATCTAAAGTAAAATTCATGAAAATGGTATTTTTATGATTCATAGAAGTAACTAGTAGATTGATTTAATATATGGAAGCTGGTACTATATTTAGTTTCAAGCTATGAATATCAAAAATATTAAGCACGCTTTTTCATATTTTAGCTTCATTTTACATGTTTTATTTGAAAAAGCCAAAGAAAAATGTAGAACCTTGAAAAAAGGGAAACTACTAGGAAAAGATTTGTCTATATAAAATAATTATTATGAAATGTCATTTATTTAAAACAATTCAAATAGAGGAGAAAAACGAAATAGAGTACAACACGTATACTGCTAGCTGTAAAACAGAAATTAAAATGCTGATTAGTAAAATAATTATCAGTGTGACACCTCATACATAAATGATTCACATTGAAGTTGGAACAAAAAGTGTTAAACGTATTGATAACTATGTGCCTAGAACTTGTGAAATGTTGGCATGCATTATATCATTAAATCCTCAATCTAAGAAGTGGGATCTATCCTAGAGCATCCTGTTATTCCTGATTTTATTAATGAGAAAGCTCAGGGAGAGATTATGTGGGAAACTTACCCAAGGTCATGTGTTTAAAAAAATATTTCCCAAGGACGTTTAAACCAAGGCATTCTGCTTCTAGAGCTCAAGCTCCTAAAGAGTACGTATGCACAGTGGTAAGGCTGAAAAGGATCAGGTGGATTCCCCTTCTGAAATTTTATTGATTATTTTCAGAGAAATCACAAGAAAACACTCCAAGAGAAAAGCTGACCAGCAAGGAAAAAGTTGTTTCCAAATAGGCTAAAATGACAGGCCAGACTTCATTTTGATGATTTTAATTTCAATGAGAATGTAATTCAGGAAACAAGAGGCAGAGAATGGGCACAACTCCTTCTTGAGTTTTTATTCCCTTTCTAAAACAATAGCGTTAATATTTAGTTACTAGAGACACCACTTCCACTCTAGGCCTTTGCCGATGCTAGAATTATCTTGGTTCCTAAACATTTAAGAACCCGAGCTGATGCAAATGAGTTTCTATCACAACCCACAACCAGCTGGCTACATAATTTGCAGGGCCTAGTACAAAATAAAAATGCAAGTTTACTTGTTCATAAATTACTAAGAATTTCAAAATGTTTACAGAAGAGCGTTAAACCAAACTCAGAGCTGTGTGACTACTAGCTAGGGCACCTACGAAGCCTCTTCTCTGCCCACAGCCAGACTGGGCGCCTATTCTGCGCACTTCTATAAGGGGGAAGATTTTCAACCATTATACTATTTGCCTTTGACTGGAAATTGTAGATGTCAGTGATAGACAAACTTAGTTCTCTTCTCTCATTTGAGATAGATTTAATTTTAACGTTGAGTTATGACTTCTTACTTCTTTCGGGACCCCAAAGGAAGATTACTCAGTATCTTCTGAGAGAAAACCAATACACCCACCAACCTGTGATTTCTGGGCAATTATCAAAAAGAGAAGTTTTGAAGAAAACGTGTTGATGTTTTATATTTTACCCATTTTAAATGTAATCTACCTCTGGGAAAAGGATATACATATCTCTGTGTACCTACCGAAGAGCAAATAAAACATAACCATGGTTTGTCTTTTGTTGTTGTTGTTGTTAATAAAAAGGACAAAACTATGACATGGTTATTTCATAGGATCTCCCACATCTGGAGTATATTTCCTATATTGAGGGAGGGGGTGGAAGAACAAAGATGAAAGGAAAGAACAGAAAATCTTTTTTCCTATACCTCACTCGCAGTTTTACGTGCCTCCAATTTTATTATCTCGCCATTTTCCAAGTAGAATTGGCAGGATCGAAACTAGGTAATCTCACACTCAAACTATTGAGTGTGAGAGAATACAAGAGAGTTATCTGCCAACCATATTAGCACCTGGAAGAAGGCCTCTCACCTAGAACCTGGTCAGTAAATATGTATGGAGGCCATGGTTTTATTAATACTATGAAACTTGCCAAACATAAAGTTATTGTAAGTTACAATCAAGAGGAGAGACTCAAGAGAGGGAAAACGAGATTCCTCTTGAGCAGTCATACTCATTAAGTCAGCCTTCTTCTAGCAACCATTAGGAGCTAAGCATTGTCACCTACTGTGTTCTTCAGAGCTACACCATAGGACCATAACACTCTGAATTCACACCTCTAAGGAACACGGTTCTCAGACATTCTGACTACCCAAGGTGGCTCCACCTAGAGTTGTGCTCCCCACAGTGCTGTCTGTAAGATATTAATGACATGGTACTATTGACTATTCAATAACATTTCATTAGCATCAAAAACACTAAAGGAAGTTATGTCTCCATGCTAAGAGGAATGGGTGAAAGAGAGAATGTTGGGTGAAAGGGGTGATGGGTATATTTAAAAAGAAGTACCAACAAACATCAGGATGATAAAATGGTATCTTTCATTTTGGCCATTATTTGGAAATGAGATATTGAGTGAAACCACTGAAAGAAAGCATGTTTAAATTATGATATGCACTTAATGCAATATATATAGAAACAGGTACCCTACTGCTCCGATCCCTTCCTGAATTGTGTTCCTGAGTTTAATTTGTAAGATTTACGCATTTCTCCTCTCTTAACCTTCCCATTCTTTATGAATAATTTTTTGGTAGAAATCTGTGTTTTCTCATTATAGAGAGACTTAACTTAGTCCTGTCTTTTGTTGAATGTTGAATATTTAAATATAGCTTTCATTTCAACTGCAAGCTTTTTCTTATAGGTAGAGTTTTTGATTTTGAAAAGAATAAGTCTCTTCCCAAATGGATTATATTTATATTTAAAAGCAATTTATAAGGCAAATAAATCTGTCATAATAAGGTCACCCAGACATGGTGTTAAAACGTAATATCCGAGAGTCTAAGAAATAAGAAACAATGGTGATTTTGCTCTTCAGATTCATCAGGTCATATCAGAGTTTTACATAAAGATGTTAATTTTAGTGTTAGCCAATCCACACATCTTTGGAAAAGAATAACCTTGCCTGAGGTAGATTCAGCATGTGCATTGTTTCACAATATGTTTTTAACATAGTTTTCTCTGAACTTTACCAATTTTCCTATTGATTAAACATGTCTACTTGAATTAGGCATAACCAATGTTCTGGTACCTATCTTGGATGAATCTTTGGGGGGCTCTAAATTGTACCTGGGGTTTTGGATTTCATTATCCAGGCTTATTTCATTTTAATATAATAAAATTCAGCAAATGGCAAAATTGACATAGGACTGAAATAACCAAACATCCAGTTATTTTTGAGGAATCAATTAATTACATGCTAATGCTGACTGAGCTTATATTTGTGTATGTGTCTAATTTTTTTCAAGGGGTTTATGCATTACAGATAGTATTTGCATATGCTCTTACAAAATGCAGAATGAAAAAAATAACAGCAATTTTTTTACTATAACAATTTGCTTTATCTTCTCCAAGATTTGTTCAGTGCTACAAATAAATTATATCCATTAAGCCAATTTGGTCAATTATTTTGATAATTGGGTGGCAATTAGTATTTTCTTGCCATAATATTAATATTATCTAAATCATTTAGTCATTTTATGCCATGAGAAGCTTTTTGAAATATGCATTGTTTTACTATTAACTTTTTATAAACTGAAAAGGAAGTTTTCATTACCTAAGGCAAAAATTGTAAGTAATTTCAAGAGTTTTTTAAATTAAAGGATAATGGGAATCCTTTGAGATACTCCTGACAAGGAGCATGTTCTCCCAATGAGGGTCAGGGTTCAAGTCCTGAAGTCATCCATCACATTCTGACTGGCAAGGGCTGAATAGTTGCAAAACGGAACCGGAGACAGGGCACCCTTGCGACCTCCTAAATCACCTTCCTGCACACAGTTCAGTAAATACACGCACCCATTCACAAACACCATCCGCAAATAGCTAGACGTTTTGAAATGGGCCTTTGCGATTAGGAAAAGCAAGTTTTAATGCGACTTGAACATGAAAGGATTTTATATATTTGAGATTTTCTTTCAAATGCCTGTTTTAATTGTATGACAAAAAATAGCATTTCATATTACTAGTTCAGTTACAAATAACTAGTTGAAAATGTTTATTGAGCCCTGTTATGCCAACGGTTTTGAGAGTCATGAGCAGTGCAAAAAAAATGTTTAGGTAAAGGTCTGTACCTATAGTTGGTCTGTCAACACATTATCTATTTAGCACTAAGAGTTCCTGAAGAACGTATAACACAGTGGGACTTGTGAGCTAAGTCAGAAATTGAATGTTAACTTCAGGCAGTTCCACTGTAACTACATTTTTTAATCTCTTTTTCTTATGGTGTGGCCTTCAAGTTAAGGAACACAGTAATTCTTCTTTGAAGTACCTTAACACTATCTACATAGCCTGTTTTACTTACTAAAATTCATTGTAAATTTTGACTATAATTCTTCATTTCCAAAATGTGGGCTCTACTGTAATGGAGACCAGCCTGTCTTCACAGCTGATATCCAGTGACAGGCCTAAGTTCTCATTAACTATCTGCTAAATGAATTCACTAAATAACTACTCCCCACTCCTCGCCAAATCCTGGGCCTGAAGGAAGCAATCCTATAAGTGAAAACAACTGATTATGTACAAAACAGCATTCCTCTCAGATGTACTCAATATACTTTTCAGATAAGAGTCAGTCCTCATATTTCCTATATATGAAATAGTGTAGGATATTTAACTTATTTATAAACCAAGTAAAGTAACTGGAAGGATGCTTTTCTCTAGGCTTATGAAATTAAACCTATTTGGGGTTCATATTCCATCTTCAGTGTGAGAGAAAGATTAGAGTGAGCGTCCCATGGATTAGAACTGACTTTCACTCACTCCATCTTCATATATTCATCAGATCTGTCACAGTGCTGGGCATTGTAGTTTAACATGTTTTTCTAATATCAATTAAGCCAAGTTCAAAAATCCTTTATTCTTCACCAATCTTTTGAGTCAGGAGATTGTCTTTGAAAGTTATGGGATGAAAAAGATTCAAACAAGTGGATGGTTACATTTCTTGAAATTCCCTTAAAAATAGCTTAATAAGAAATTTCAAGTATACCCCAAAAAAGAAAGCATCCTGACCCAACTTTCTCAATGAATCTAAATCTGAGTCTTACATTATATATAAAGAGATTTTGCCATACAGACTAATCTTGAACACTTCTTTTTTAGCTACTAGGCGAGGGAAAGTGCCATTTAAATATGTATTGCAATCAAAATATCAAAATGCTATCAATACTTCTGGAGAGAGAGAAAAGAACAATGATAGTGATTCAATACTAATTGCAGTGTTTTCTAAATTAACAAAACCTTGATCTTTACCAAAAATATTTTAGTTTCCTAACATGTTAGAAAATTAGAAAAGTAAGGGAATTGGCTTCTGCTCTCTCTAAAATGCAACATTTTTAGGTTAACTTAAAATGAAATTGTCTTAAATAATAATAAAAAAAATCATATGAGAAAATTCTTAATTGGTATACTTACTTGCCCAGAACTTTAATGATTCTTTAGAACTCGTGGTCTTAAAATTTGGAGAAAAATGTAAAGATTCACTGAAGGAAAATAACCTCAATAGATTTCCTAAGATAGGAAAATCACATATTTTAAATTTTAAAATGACTTGAAGCATCAACATAGTTCATGCAAAAATCAAGAATTTCAAAGAGTCATGGTAAAATTTCTTCTTTGGGGGACCTTATGAAAGTGGAGAGAAACCTATGTATGCACACATCTTACGTCTTCTGCCAAGAGGCTGATAAAACATCTTTTCAGTTCTAGCAGTCAGGTTTTATTCAGCTGTAAGGTTATGGCACCCCCTAGCCCAGCCTAACAGAATAGCAGTCAATTCCGGCACAAACTGAACTTTGAAGGGAGCTTTAAAGAATGTACATAAAACACCAGAGCTTTTTAAAAATATTCTCAATTTCAAGAAGATATTTTACGTGATAGTAACTATTTTATTTATTACTGTTTAGAACTTCTGGTATCTAATCTGTGCTGACTCTGAATTGTATCAGTTGCTGGAGAAGTGCAGGAAGCTGATTTATTCTAAAGGTAACATAGAGCATAAACATACCCAACAGATTTTCACTGGTTCTCTAAGTTCTCCTCCAAACCCCGGATCATCAAAGAGCCAGATATCCAGAGTGCAAGTGTGAAATACAGGACACGGCTGTGATGGATATTGACAAGTTTTTTGCTAATAAGCAACAGCTCTTTGGAGAAAAAATAAAATAAATATATATATACATACATATATACACATACATATACATTATTAAAAATATATCTGAATATGACATGTGTGGCCACCATTCAGAAAGGATCTTTACCATTATTATTTTATTTGTATATTGTACATTAAAGAAAGAGTTGAAAAATGAAGAATTCTGACGCTCTTATAATAAATTTAAACTGACTTTGCTTGCCCTATCTTTGAATCTTCATGGTTTCCTTATTAAGTTACAATGACTATTTCCAGCATATCTTAATAGTGCTGCTTGCATAGCACCTGTCAGTAGGAATTCAGCAATATAAACCTTAAAGGCTTTGATGGGAATGTAAATGGAATACCAATTTGCCAATGTAGCACTCAAGCCTGTATGATCCATGGAGTTCATAGGATTCCGATTAGTCTGACATATTTTGCAGACTTCAGGAAAAGAACTATTGTAAAACTTGGAAGCAAACAAAAGGCAAGTTTCCACACCTTCCTTAGCTCATTTTAGATCTATTTGCAGCAGGAATACTTGAAAGACATTTTCCTTTATTCTGAGATACTGTAAATCTAGATACTGTAAATCACTCGGTCAATGTACATTAAATTTAATTTAGTCTGACCACCACTACTATTCAAAGACCAGCAAATTGATTGTGTTACTAAAAGGTGATCACATTGATACTGCCATTTAATGAACTCCGTGCTCGTACATTGCTCCTAATGCACACTATTTTAGATCACTTAGTCAACTGCACTCTAATTGAATTTATCATTTGAAACCTTGACTTGATGCTAATGGTCCAAAATAGCTGAGTCTTTCCAGAGTAGTCCTGTCTACGAAATGCCATATATTGATGTTTTCCTGCAACAAACACTTGTCTTTCTTGTCTTTTTGGCAGGGCCGCTTGTCAGTTATTGAGGTACAATTATAAGAAAACTTGCATTTAAAAAAAGATATTATTGACCTCTGCAAATTGACTGGCAACATCAAAATTTGAAAGTGGAGTTCAGGCAGACTTAATGGGATATATGCAAATTCTCCAAACACAAGCCTGAAACTGTCATATGGCTGCTGTTATTTTAAGATACGCATGATCTCCTTTTTGTTTTACCCGTTTTATTTTCACTAAATGGAGGCAGCATGTTTGCAAGACTAGTCTGGATTGAGAGAAATGGCAACAACATTTGCCGGGTTCCACCGTGAAGGATTATCACCGGTGCCAGTGGGTTTTATAAGCCAGAGCTGGGAAAAAAGTGAAACTAATGTAAGGTGACATTAAACCAGGAAAAAGGAGTCTAAAAAAGACATGATTTCTGTAGGTTTACAAAATCAAGGCAGCATTGTAGAAATTAGAAACGAGTAGAGAATTGTAACTGATTATGCTTTAATTTTTTTTTTTTACGAAAGAAGAACCTAATTTAGTGTTGCATTGTAGTTCAAAAATAGCTCCGCATAATTCATAAGGTGCTGTACTTGAGGAGCACTGAAGTTCCTCATTATGATAATGCTTTTTGATAACTTTTATTGA
The DNA here is from genome assembly GCA_028534135.1 of Potos flavus. Taxonomy (NCBI): domain Eukaryota; kingdom Metazoa; phylum Chordata; class Mammalia; order Carnivora; family Procyonidae; genus Potos; species Potos flavus. The sequence goes on from JAPYYM010002151.1 coordinate 8,102, forward strand.
ACATAAGCGTTCCCATGATTAAATCTCTTAATAGGCATCTCTCTTCAGTGCTGGTTGCCATAATTTCAAAGCTGTGCTACACACATTTCTGTGCCGAAACAAGATGATATCTGACACTGCTAGCCAAAAATCTAATGGGGAGGATAAATGCACGAAAAAAATAATCTAATTTACAATAAGATTTCCAATGAAAAATTACTACATAGACAAGGTTTTGAGCAAAAAAGAAAATAATGATTATTCATCATGGGTTTTACTCATAGAACCCAAGTGAAATAAAAGATTTAAGCATATTTTTTGAAGTTACCCCCATTTTTAAATTCCCCTTTCTTTTATATAGGTGTGCCCTGTTAAGTTCAACCTCATAGGATCAATTAGCTAATCACCATCTCCCTCCTCATTTGTTAAATGGGGTTTCATAAAATTTGAATGTCCAGATAATTAAAAGTTGCCATGACCAGGAATGCTCTTGTCAGTTCCCTTGTTGCTCAAATCCTACAGGATGACAGGAAGTGACTCAGCTGAATGACTGGCATGCAGTAGGTTTGCTTCAAAGCTGAGGGACCCTGAACTAAGGAAACCCCAACCCTCTGTAATGGTTATAAGCAAGTCTGCCTAATTGAACCCGGAGGGTACCAATTATCATATTGGGCAGCACACTAACCTGTTCTTTGTTCTGAGGGACATACTGTTTCAGCTTTCTGGGCTGTTTGGTATACAAACACCCATAAACTGATCATCTGGAACAAAGGAATCAGTGCCCCTCTTGCACAGAAGTATGACAGACTCACAGAGAATCATCTCTTCAAACTCTCCTTCTGAACTCATAGACTGCATTTTCTGTTCTGCACATGTTATCTTATATATCTTTACGCTTTCATCAGTACGTCTGGCATCCTCAAGTCAACTATAAGCTCCCAGAAAACAAAACTCATTCTCACAGCAATATATATATCATTAATGCCTAATACAGTGTCATAATCTGATTTGTGCTCAATGTATATTTAAGATTATCGATGATGATGACTGATTGAGTAATTGGTGGATGGTGGAAATGAGACTAAAACTAAAAGTTGCAGTCAATTTCCCAGAAGTTTTGCCCTCATGATGCCAACCATCTAGATTTTTACAAATCCAAAGAATTTTTGATGGTGGGAGTTATTTAGAACACAGAATTATACAACCCACAGAGTCTCACTCTTTAAGTCATGCATTTTGATACCATGTGGAAATAGTCTTTGTCTACAGACCTGAGCTAGTGAAACATATGCACGTTTAGTTAGAAGAATTTGTAAAGAAAATGCCCTTGAGACAAGAAGAAACAGAAATTTAGAATGAAGAGGAAAATAGAGTTAAAATGAATTCTAAGCCAAAAGCCACATTCCCTTTTTGGCAGCTTATAGCTAGAAAGCTGGATTTGCACTGTGGAAACAGGGACCTGATGCTCAAAGTACTTCACTGCTAAAGTGCCTGGAGTACATTTCTCTGGTACACAAATGTAGCTTGAAAGTTTCATTGTCTTTAAAATACTGCTACTAGGGACTCCTATAATAATAGTAAAAAAAAAAAAAAAATCCCTTTACAATCAAGATTTTTTAAAAGTACATCAGGGATCAACAAACAACTGGATAGAGAAGCAAAATAAGCTGCTTCTTGAGAAACAATACATTGCTTATATCAATCGAGTATCACATCCATCAAGTGAAACAAGAGAGGGGATACGTTTTTGTGGACAGCTTTAAATGTATCTCCCGATTTAAGGTAAATGTGAGAAGAACATCAACATACTTTGCAAATGTCCTATTTTGTACAGTAAAATAAATGAAAGCTCAGCCAAAATCTGAACCAAGAAAGGGTCAGTTCTTCTAGAGAGAAAAAAAGAATCATTTGAGATGTAAATACCTGACAAACAATGTATAGCAGCAAAGGGAATTTAAAAGGGGTTTTGGAAAGAAATGAACAGTTTCTAGTTGTTAAGGTAATTAACCTTTTTTTCAAGATCATTAAAAAATGTTTTTCCTGCACACTACTAATTTTCTTTCAAGTTGCAAGGGTCATTGTTTAGCAGAACAGGAGGGGAAAAATTGAGATCTGGTATTCATCTACCTAGCGCAAAGGGGACACAAACAATATTAACAATCAGTGTTACATTCTTTCTTTCTGTCCTGTGTCTTTGTACCCTGGAATTCTACTGCAGGGCAGTGAGATACACCAGTAAAAATAGCATCCATTCAAATATTAATTACCAGTGAAAATTATCAGTGTAAAATAGTTCCTTCAGTATTTTGAATATGCCCCACTATCTCCACACTACTTAATAGAAGGAGCGATGTTCATTTTAGCATTCAATTTCGTGTGAAACAATTTGTCCGATTGCACTGCAGAGAAATTTCTTTTTGATTCCATGCCCCGTGGAGCTGATTTCTAAGGGATAGCAACATTAAGGACAAAAACACTGTTCTTGGAGTACTCTCACAAAACAGAAATGCTGAAAGGCTAAGACGAGGGAATAAACAGCTATAATACCAGTTCTGGCCAAGCACACGGTCACGCTGACCTCCTTAATTTCATAATTGCTGTAGCTTTTCATGTGTAGAAGTTTTATTTTCATGGGTACTGAGCAACTTAAAATACCTCTGACTTTTGTAACTTCTACCCTTTGGTAGAAGTTGATCTCAGGAGCACAACTTCATCTATATCTAGAAATTATAATAACCGAATCTGACTAATTGACCATGTGAGTTTCTGGCAGGCTGATCCAATCTACCCAGTTACCATACTGTTCAAACAGTTTCTTTACTCAATATGAGGACAAAGCAGATAAACTATTTGCGGTGTGATTGTTCGAGAGCTCAACTATCCTGAAAATCAAACCAGCAAATAATAAAGCTGATGAGATGATATAGAACCATGGATCTCATCTGCAGATAGAAGAATCATGATATGAGAGAAAACGTAAAAGCTTTGAGGTTAGATAAACCTGGGTTTGAATTATTCCACACAAAAACTTATCCAATTGCCTTATTTAATAGAGTTTTATTTGAAGAATGTATATACACATGTACTCATGGAAATTTGAAGAACCCTTCTTTAATCTCCACAAGAACTTGCACACAGCTGAGCTCTAGTGAGTACCCGACACATGGTAGAAGCAGGGTGTGGGGCCTGAATGTCAGTTCTCTGCTTCTGTAGAAGTCTTAATTACATTTAGCTTATCTGCCTTTTTTTTTTTTTTTTTGGTCTCTGCCTACTGGTGAATGACAAACTCACTCATATTTTTATTTCAGATTCCTGAGAGGGAAACTGAATGTTCTCAATTATCTTTTGCTACCTGGTTTGCCATCGCTGGTCAAGCTGTAAATGAAGGCACCAACTAGAGGTCCCACTAGAGTGTGTCTGGGGATGGAGGGAGCCCTCTAGGGGTAGCAAACGTGACCACGTGAACCCGCTCCCTAAGGGCTAATGGATAAGCACAGTGATTGACGTCATTATTCAAAATTCTACCTTCAGAAGCGTGATGAGCCTGGCACAACGTGACCGAATTTGTGTAGTAATCGGCATCTGGTAGCTGAGTTATAACCTCACGCTTAAAGAAATAGTCAGGAATGGGTGAAATTTAAGAAGTTCCGAAGTCAGCTGCTGATTCTATTCCCTCTTCTGTGCACAGACTGATATATATTTTTTAAGATTTATATATTTATTTGAAAGAGAGAGAGAGAGCAGGGGAGGGGGAGAGAGAGAGGTATTTTTGTTGTTGTTGTTGTTATTGCTGTTGTTTTTAAGATTTTACTTATTTATTTGACAGAGAGAGAGACAGCAAGAGAGGGAATATAAGCAGGGGGAGTGTTAGAGGGAGAAGCAGGCTTCCCGCTGAGCCTGGGCTCCATTTCAGCACCCTGGGAATCATGACCTGAGCAGAAGGCAGACACTTAACGACTGAGCCACCCAGGCAGCCTAGGAGAGAGAGTCTTAAGCAGACTCTGCATTGAGCGTGGAGCCTGAGGTTTGGCTGGATCCCAAGACCCCAAGTTTATGACCTGAGCAGAAACCAAGAGTCGGCAGCTCAATGGACTGCACCACCAGATTGATATTGTAAAGGACAAACATGAACTTTCTCTAGTTTAAACCCTTCATTGGCTCCCTATATTCCTCTAGATAAAATTCCAGCCTTTTATTTTTAATTTTTTAAATTTTTTTTAAGATTTTGTTTCTTTATTTGACAGAGAGAAAGAGAGATCACAAGTAGGCAGAGAGGCAGGCAGAGAGAGAGGGGGAGGCAGGCTTCCTGCTGAGCAGAGAGCCCGATGCGGGCTTGATCCCAGGATGCTGAGATCATGACGTGAGCAGAAGGCAGAGGCTTTAACCCACTGAGCCACCCAGGCGCCCCACACAAACCATTATCTTACCTGATTTTACACTTTATCTGAGCAGGGAGCCTGCTTCTCCCTCTCTCTGCCTGCCTCTCTGCCTACTTGTGATCTCTCTCCTCTCTGTCAAATAAATAAATAAA
>JAPYYM010002152.1:0-12611 GCA_028534135.1 Potos flavus
AGGCAGAGAGGCAGGCAGAGAGAGAGGGGGAAGCAGGCTCCCTGCTGAGCAGAGAGCCTGATGCGGGGCTAGATCCCAGGACCCTGAGATCATGACCTGAGCCGAAGGCAGAGGCTTTAACCCACTGAGCCACCCAGGCGCCCCTAGGACATACTTATAATAAAAGAATAATGTGTTCTTTATCTGAAATCCAAATCCATCTCAACATTTAGTATAATTATGTCCCAAAGTTTGCATGGGCCATACACTCAAATTCAAATTCAACTGGGTGCCTAGTCTGAGTATGTCCCAAATATCACGTGCAACATACTTAGAATAAAATAATTATTTGCTGTTTATTTGAAATTCAAATTCAACTGGGTATTGAGTGTAAGTATATCCCCAATACAGAATGGGACATACTTATACTAAAACAATTATGTATCATTTATCTGAAATTCAAATTCATCTTGGCGTTTAGCCTAAGTATGTTCCAAATAATACATGGGGATATATTTTATACTAATACATATACATATATATATATATACACACACATATTTTATACTAATATGTATATATTAAATATATACACATATATAATAGTACATTTATATATTATATATATTTATATATACATTATTTATGTGAAATTCAAATTTATCTTGGTGTTTAGCCTAGGTATGTCCCAAATATTACATGAGGACATATTTTATACTAATATATGTACATATATACATATTTTATACTAATATATACACATATATGTACTTGATCCTAGTATATACACACATACACATATTTTATACTAACATACACATACATACATATTTTATAATAATATACACACATATATACAATTTTGTACTAATATATACACACATACACATATTTATACTAATATATACACATGTATACATATTTATACTAATATGTATATATTAAATAGGTACATATATACATATTATGTACTAATACGTATATATTAAATAGGTACATCATATGTATATATTAGGTACATAATATGTATATATGTACCTATTTAATATATACATTGTTTATCTGAAATTCCAATTCATCTTGGCATTTTGCCTAAGTGTGTCCCAAATATTACATGGGGACATATTTTATACTAATATATATACATATCCTCATATTTTATACTAATACGTAAATATTAAGTATATACATATATACTGTGTGTATATTTTATATATTTATATATACATTGTTTATCTGAAATTCCAATTCACCTTGGTGTTTAGCGTAAGTGTGTCCCAAATATTACATGGGGACATATTTTATACTAATACTAATAATATGCTAATATACTAAAATATGTATTATACTAATATATATTTTATACTAATATTATATTAATTTATACATATATACCATATTTATAGTATATATGTTTATATATATAAATGCACAGAACATATTGTTTATCTGAAATTCAAATTTCACTGGGCATCCTGCATTTTTTTTTTTTATAAAGATTTTATTTTTAAGTATTCGGTAATCTCCACACCCCAGGTGGGGCTGGAACTCAACCCCGTGATCAAAAGTCTCATGGTCCACCGACGGAGCCCCTCATCCTGCATGTTCATTTGCTCAATCTGGCGACCTGCCTGGAGGAAGAGGCAAAGTCATCCTAAGGGTGGCTAGGGCTATGGCCTCTGCAGCTGGGCTTGCTATGCTCAGGACACATTGTCCCCATCCCTTCCCCCGACACATGCTCACGGGCTCTGTCCCTCCTTCAGGTCATTGTTCAAACCCCATGCCCCCAAGACCTACTAGATACGCACAGATGTGCCCATATGTATATGTAAATAACTGTGCATCTCTGCACGCACATGTATATGATATGGCATAAGGTACGAAGGTATACTTATGCCCGTGTAATTATAGGTACAGCATGAACACAGATCATTACTGCGTTGCAAACGCACCCCTCCCTCCCGCCCACCCTCCCACTTGGCTCTTTCTGTTTTTTCAGCCAGCAGGTTGCATCCTCTCAGGGACTGCTAATGCTCATTGTGCATGGCTCCCCAGTGGGATCTGAGCCCCAGGAGACGGGGATCTCGGTCTGCTTACCCCGTTTCATCCAAATGCTCACGTGGGGAGTGCCTGGCCCTTGCTAGGGTCTCCACCAGCCTTTCCAGGTCGGGGCACGGTTCCCCAAACACAGCCAGATCGAGCGGGTGCCTGTGACGATTGTGATGGTCCCTTCCTGATAATTCCCTACAGCATTTGCGCACACTCATACTGTCCCTTTCAGGGTGCTGCATCGCCCACTGCCTGGAAAGCCGACCTACGTGGGGTGCTGTGTATGGCGCCCATCATGTGTGGGGATTGGACGCCCAGCTTTGAGCTAAGCTGCCTTCCTCCACCGGGAGAGACTGCCTTTTCTCAGGCACAGACCCTACAGCCCCATTGCCCTACCCCGAGGACCAGCTGGGGACACAGACTATTTTTTTTAATTATTTTTTTATTATTTATTAATAATTTTTTAATAATAAATTATTTATTTATTTATTATTTTATTATTATTTTTTATTATTTTTTTATTAAAAAATAAAATTAGCTTATGTACTTATAAATTATGCACGTTTTAAATGATTATAAATGCACACATAAATATACATATACACACACACAAGCATGTGTACATGTGGCTTAATACATATTTAAGTTTGTATATATGTTTATACACACTTAGGTTTTTATATATATGTTTATATATTCGTCTACTATGTATACATATATATTATGTTGTAACATATATATTTTTATGTAGACACGCATATGTCTATATAAAAACATATACATATTTTTCCTACATAATACAAACACAAATCTGCTTTTCATTTATGGTTTCTTAGAAAACTCTCCCTGTTCCCAAAGGATGTATATTTTTTATAAATTATGTAGCGTATACATTACATATATTTTATCTTATTTTTTTAATTTTAATTTTTTAAAAGAATTTATTTATTTCAGAGAGAGAGCGTGCACAAGCAGGGGGAGCGGCAGAGAGACCTCGACGTGGGACTCGATCCCAGGACCCTGGGATCATGACTGGAGACGAAGGCAGATGCTTCACCGACGGAGCTACCCAGGCACTCCTACCGTCCCGAGTTCCCCTGGGATGACCTGCTTCCTTTTCTCACAGTTTTCCTCCTCCATGCCCGAGGAATCCCCCCAGCCGAACTCTCCCCTCCAAGGTCAGACCATGAGTCTGCCTGTGCTCACCCCTCCGTCCTGTCCTTCAGGACGCGTCAAGTTTCCTCCCCATGGATCTTGCCCCGATAATTCCCGATGACTCACTGAAACTATCTGCTTCGCAGATAAGCCCCCGCAGATGTTCTCGGTTCCTCCGTCCCCGAAATGTAGCTGAAAGACACAGCGGTGGCGTCCTAGCAAGACCTGACATCACCCTCAATCCAATCGGTCACGTCGCGGAAACCCGTTTCCAAACCTCTCCGTTCGTATCTCCTAGGAATCATGTCTTGTGCTCTGAAGTCTGCTTCCTCATCACACGAAAATGTGTGAAACCCTGAAAAAAAAATGGTTAAGATTCTCAAAATCCACATACCACCCTTTAGACATTTTCCTACCTTCTTTTTTCTTTCTAAGGTCATTTTGTTCGATAATGATGATGGGACTGTGAGATAACATTTGCATGACTGCCTATATGACGTAAAATGTAATCGTGACACTCCCTTTTTTGGTGTTTTGCTCTTTACGGTGAGTGCAAAGATTTCCTCCCGGGAACAAACCAACGTAGAAGGAGACACAGCCCTCTATCTGGATGATGAATGCATCTCTCTTTTTCTGTATCATAAAACCTGCCTTGAATAACAGGTGTATACTTTGACACGGTCACTGGATTGTATTCACATGAAATGCATTTATTCTCTCGCCGTCCTCCGGAGGCCTGTCTCCTTGCCGTGTAGACCCCGTGTTCTCCCGGTGTCCTCCTATGGTCGTCTCTCTGGGCGTGCCTGTATCCTCCTCCCCTCCTCTTCGAAGGACCGCGTTCTTATGGGATCAGCGCCCACCCTACTGCCCTCCTCTTACCTTAATCCCCTCTTTAAAGAGCCCATCTCCGAGGACACGGCCATTCCAAGGTCCTGGGGTGAGGGCCACAACCTGCCAATTTGGGGAGACACTATTCAGCCCCTAACCAGGGCTAACCTTCATCACAAAGCCGTTGCTATTCCCCAAAACTTAATCTTGAAAGATAAATTCACAGACATAAAACGGCGAGACCGAAATGTGGGGTTGGCTTCTAACACGGGAAGCCTTCCCCTAATGGACATGACCGCTAAAAGCCTGTAAGAATTCTCCCGCCCCTGTGGACGAGCTCATCTTTCTAAAGCTAGCTGGATTTAAAAAGCAAACAAACAGCGGCCACTTTCCTTTGATACATTTCTTTGATTGTTACTTATTTGCCATATTTCTTTTCTCCCTGGGTCGATGGCCCTCAGTGTGCGTGTTTTTTTGGGGGGGAGGCGGTTATTTCTGCATTAATGTCCTTTGACCAGATATGCGTTTGGCTTTATGTACTATGCATGCTTTCCATCAATGTATTTTATTTTATTATTTTATTTTATTTTATTTTTTAAGATTTTATTTATTTATTTGACAGAGAGAGAGAGGTCACAAGTAGGCAGAGAGGCAGGCAGAGAGAGAAGGGGAAGCGGGCTCCCTGCTGAGCAGAGAGCCCGATGCGGGGCTCGATCCCAGGACCCTGAGACCATGACCTGAGCCGAAGGCAGAGGCTTTAACCCTCTGAGCCACCCAGGTGCCTGCCATCAATGTATTTTAACTTTGTTTATATTTCCATAACTTTCTCACATTTTTGGGTAGTCGGATCTATTCATCTATTTACCCCTGTGGTTCTATTTCTGACCAGTTGAGAACGTCCTTCCACCACCACACGGGGATTTGAAAACTGGCCTTGGGATTTTCTTCTAGTTTCATTGTTTTGATTTTTAGGTCCCCTCGACACCTAATATTCCTGGAATTTAGTTTTCTCTTCTTGGGATGTCTTCCCTGGTATTTTTAAAGACCAAACAAGGTGAGCATCTAAGTAGCATTTAATCCCAAACAGTTGGAGCCTAGTATGTCCTTTACGATGGCCGGAGAAACACAACTCGATTTGAGACAACTTTTCGCCCGTCACTTTGTCAGACTCTTAAGTTCCTTCAAAGCTTGAGCGACTTGCCCAGGAGCCAAAAGGAGTGGAAAAGCTTATCTGACCCTGGTGAGAAGTCAAGGCATTTGTTGGCATTTTGCAAAGGTCTATGCAACTGCGTGCATTCAATATCCAGCATCGGAGAAGGAACACCTCTCGTGCATTTCTTGGGTGAAGAGTACACTCAGCAAAGTCTACTTATAGGCTGGTCCCGCCCCGGCAATGCTATCCTCCCTCCCCCCATCAATGCTTCCTATACGGTTTTCTTTGAAATCACTCGAGAAAAGCCTCCGAGTAAATAGGCACATTGAGAAGCATGATTTTTGGAAGTCAGCGCTCCAAGCACGAGAAAGCATGCGCTTCAGTCTTTGGGATGAGTTCAGATTTCCAAACTTTAATTAGGCGAGACAGAGCGCCTCAGGGTTTTGCTTGATTTTAGCGATTGATGACTCGGTGACCTTACTGAAATTTGCAATTATTTGGGCACTCCTGTTTCCATCCCGGGATGAATTAATTGCTCTGAGCCCATTTGGAATTCATGAGCTGCCCACCCAGGGACTGTGCGTGGTGTCTCCATGGTGAACACGTCTGTGCCTCACGGGACAGGGCATTTTGAGGTCAGCTTCACCTGGCTTGAACACATGGCTTGGGTTCTTTATTGGGGTCTTGTATCGGGGGGTGGGGATGAGGGCATTGCTAAAACAAGTGAGATTGGAGCAGTTTGGAAAATGGGTCCCATCTGCATGAAAATCTGGCACCTGGGTGCCCACAGAGGCTGGTCTGCACGCCATGTAGGGGCTTCCTTGGCTGGGCTCACACTGGAGGCAGGCTCGGATTCCCATGGCTACGCATACAATTATAAATTAAGTTTCCTCATCTCTGATGACTCCTGATGGGCCTGGCTCCATCCACGGAGGTCCGAGGGCCCAGCACGGTCCCAGAATGTAACCCAGAACTAGGATAGCGAGAGTTCCTAATACAAGAAACCCACACAGACCCCCCGCAGGGCCGACGGGCAGGACAGAAGGAGAACCACAAGCCTGAAGAGCTAGGATCAGTGCATGCTGCTTAAACTTGGAATCGTGCCTCCCTAAGAAAAGGTTCATCGGTGATCGACGGAAACGCCCAAGCCCCGATAACTGCCCTTGCAGCAGCTGGCCTGAGAAACGGGGAGCAAACACACTGACCATGGGAAATCACCGCGTTCTATTCCTACCGCACAGGGGGCACCCCGTAGAGGCCGTTGTCTGCATTGCGGGCAGAGCTAAGGCGTGAAGCCTGACACCCTAATCCTGTACCTCAACACCTACCAGAATTTTCTGCCTGCCTCCAAAGACCAAATCCCAAGAGGACAGATCTTCCAGCATCTAGTGATTCAAACAAACAAAAAACAAAAAACAAAAACAAAACGCCCATCCCGGTGTGAGTCCAGATTCAACGGATTGCTACATCGTTTGAAGGATCGCTTTCCAGAACCCCCGGAAGGCCTCTTTTAACAAAATATTGAAAGCCACCTGTGTATTTCCAGAGTATGGGTTTATCTGACTGTGGCAATACACAGGGATATATTGACCTGAAAATATATGGGGGCACCTGGGTGGGTCCGTCGGTTAAGCGTCAGGTCATGATCCCAGGGTCCTGGGATTGAGCCCCACATCGGGCTCTCTGCTCAGAGGGAGGTCTGCTTCTCCCTCTCCCTCCGCTCCTCCCCCGGGCTCGTGCTCTCTGTCTCTCTCATAAATAAATAAAATCTTTAAAATATATATATATGTATATTTTTTATGTATAAACTTATAAATTGTAATGTCTGTAAAGAGAGCTTAATATATGTTTTAGAATATACACGTTAGAATTTATAATAAAATAGAATATCCAGTACAGCACGTTAGAATATACTATATAATATACGTCTAACATTATACATATAAGTTGTAAAGTCTGAAGGCAGCTGAACACGTCTTCTAGGATATGCAAGTTAGAATATAATAAAATATATAATAAATATAAAAATATAAATATAAAAATATAATAAATATAAAACAAATATAAAAATGTAATACAACATATTAAAATATATAATAGAATATATTAGACTACATTATATGTATTATATATTATATATACATATATTATAATATATGTATATTATATATATACACATACTATATTTTATACATATATACATAACATATTGTATATTATATATACATATATTATATATGTCACAATATCTAATATATATCATTTTATATATATATAAGTTGCAAAGTCTGGGAAGGCAGCTGAACATGTCTTTAGAATATAGATAATATATTACAATAGATATTCTTGAATATAGTAGAATATAATGTATATAATATAATATGTATACGTTGCAAAGCCCGTGTAGGGAACAGTATCCTTTTTAACTGAGTATATACACACTCACATATACACACACATACACACACACATACATGTATGTACACATACATACCGGTGTATATAGATTTTCATGTATAGTCTATATTTGTATGTATGCATGTATTTGTGTGCACACATATACACACGTGCGTAATATAAATACATACATATGCATCCCAAATGAACAACACACATATATTCCAGCTGCCTTCGCCGACCACAGTTTTTTTTTCTCTGTTCATCAGCACCTGCACAGGGGAGGGTGCTGACCTTCCTGTTCCCTCCCGGTGGATGCAGGACCTCGCTCTTTCTGCATTCCCGAGCTCAGCACCTCCCGCGGGCACCCCGAGGGAATGCCGCCGCCTAAAGGCAGGAACGACCCTATAGGACCTAGGTTACCAGGATTGTTCTGTCTTGTCTTCCGAGTCCTAGGCTGTGGTTTCTCAAGAATTTTTACGATCCTTCCACATGAAAGCTGCTTTGTACACCAAGGAGTTGCACAACCTGCCCAGGATATTTATAGGGAGACCTAGGTCTGTGCTGAGTCTCAGGGGCGGGGGAGGAAGGAGTCACACCGACTCTGCAACCCAGAGTTTAACTCTGAAACTTCATCTGGAATCCTTTCCTGCCTGGGTGCAACTGGAAGGGAAAAGTATGTCCCTAATTGACCCAGCCTTGACCACCAACCCTAGTCACCTAGGAGCATCGCTGTGGCGAGGGGGACAGGGATGTGCCCCCGAGGACCATTCTGGGTCCCCGGAATTGCTCGGCACGGCCTGGTGGCCAGAAGGCCTCCTGGTTCCAGCCCAGTGCACGCCGCCTGCTCAGGGCATGCATTTTTTGCATTCCAGCTCAAGATCTGGCAACAAGCAAAGACAGCAGGCCTCATGCCGGGGGGAAAATGCCACCCACAATGTGCAGAGGAGGGTTGGGCCCAAGCGGACAGCCACGGGCCAGCAAGGCACACCCAGAGCCCGCGTCTGATTTCCTGGGGCCCCTCCCAGTCGGCCAAGCCTGGCAGACAGGGCCTGGGGTCCCTAAGAACGCCCCCTCCCTGACCCCAGGGCATCCTCCTCCCGCCCTTGTCCTTAGGAACGCTCCGTCCCCGACCTCAGGACACCCGGCTCCAAGGACGGAATGGCTGAGATGCCCCCAAACCAGGCGGGAGGCGGTAAGGTCTCTCTTTGCAGCTGAAAGTTTGGTCCGCGGGGCCAGCCCTTCCCGGCCCGCCGCGTTTTAACCGGATGCCCCGGGACAGGGTGAGCAAGATAAAGGAGAGGACGTCCAGGGACATTCCAGTTTCAGAAACGCACGAGTCCCCGGCTGCGTTAAGGACATCCAAATAAGGCCTGGGACATCCTTACACTGCGGGGGTGGGTGGGACTCTGCATGTGTGTCTCCTGGGTCACCCTGCGTTTCTTTTCCAAAATGGTGCCAGGTGCGTTTCAAACAGAGACCCATCAAGCTGCGTTTTTGGGGTTTTTTTTTTGGAAGGGGGGACGAAGGGGTGGGGCTCGTCCTAGCTCTTAAACGTGTGTCTCCTTGTTTTTGTTTAAAAACGGTTCTTTGGAAATAATCATGGCATCTTAGGAAGGTGCCCAGAACCTGGAGGGAGCGGTGTGGAGCCTGGCGCCCTCGCGCGCCAGCCCCGCGCCCACCCCCGCACGCCCCCCAGCGAGCATTTTGCATCACCATGGTCCCCCCGAGAAACCAGGAAGCGGACACGGGCCGGGTTTTTATTCGCTCGGCGCCCTCGGGGACGCGCGGGCACCGAGCGGCCGCCGGCTGGAGCGCCCCACGCGCCTTTTTGCTCGGGTTCAGTTTGGTTTAAATAACTTTACTTTTGTCGGAGCCACGCCCTCGCGGTCCCCGCAGCGCGCCCCGCCTCCCACCCTTCCGGGCTGGGGCGCGGCGAGCGCGGCGACCCGCGCGCGCGGCCCCCGGGGGAGCTCGGCGGCGGACCCCACCCCCGGGGGACACCCGCGGCGGCGCAGGGGGCGCGGCCGCCTCTCGGAGCCGGGTCTGGGGCGCGGCGGGGGCGGAGCGCGGGGGCCCCCGCGACCTCCCCGGCGGCAGGGCGCGCCCGGGCGGGCTGGAGAGCGCGCGGCCCCGCCCCGGCCGCTTCCGCCCGGCCCCCGGCTAGCGCGCACGCAGGGCGGGCGCTGGGGCGGCCGACGCGGGCCCCCGGGAATGAGCACGCCGCCGGGCGCCCGCGGCCGGGACCCCGCCTCGCCGCCCCCAGCCCGGGCCGCCGCGCCCCCCGCCGCGGCCGCGCCCCCGCCCCCTGCGCCCCCCCCGCCCGGGGCCCCGGGCCCGCCCCCCGAGGCCGCGGGCTACTCCCACCAGCTGCTGCTGCTGCTGCTGCTGCTGCAGTGAGCGCCGCCCCGCGCCCCGCCATTGTCCCCGCCGCTCCGCCGGGCGCGCCGGGCCGCGGACCGGGAGGCGGGGGACGCGCATGGGTGGGCGCCGCTGATGCCGCCGCCGCCGCGCCGCCCTCCGAGGCTGCGTCCCGGGAAGCCCGGACCTCGGCGCTCCCCGGCCCGGCCCGGCGCCGCGGACTGGAGCGCGCCCCCATGGAGGCGCCCGGGCTGGCCAAGGCGGCCAAGGCGGCCGCGACGGACCCCGCGCCTCCGGAGAGCCGCGGGGAGACCCCCGACGGGGCGCCCGCGCTCTGCCCCAGCCCCGAGGCGCCCTCGCCGGAGCCCCCAGCCTACCGCCTGCAGGACTTCGACACGCTGGCCACCGTGGGTGAGTAGCGCGCGCGGGGACCTGGCCCGCAGGGTCGCTCGGCGCCGCCCGGGACGCCGGCGTCAGACAAAGGGCCGGTGTGCCGTCGCGCGGCCGCGTCCCTGAGCCGGCCCTGCCCGGTCCCGTCCGCTCAGGGTGTCCGCGCGGGCTGGCGGCGCGCCCCTGGACCCTCGGGCGCTCCCACTCTTGGAGGGTGGCCCCCCAGGCTCCCGCGAGCCTCCCCAAGGGTCTGCGCTCTGCCCCGCGCCCCAGGACTCTCCTTGTTGAGAAGTCCCCTCCTCCTCCCCCAAAGCCCCTGGTGTCTGTGCCGCCCGACGTCACAAAACTTCCTGGGGTCATCTCCTATGGGGGACCTCGCCCGCCCTCCCAGCCAGGGGCCCCGCGGGACAGAGGCGGCGCCCAGAGGCACCTGCGGAACGCTGGCCAGCCTCCCTCTGCCCAGCGGCCGGATGCTCCCGCGTAGACTTTAGACCTGGCCGGGGAGTTGGCGGGGACAGGTGTCCTGGGGCGTAACGGGGGCGGGCATGGGGAGGGGGGAGGAGGCGGACGCGTTGGAGATGGATTACCCATGTCCCCCTCACCGCGCGTGCTTTTCATCTTGTTTATCCGAAAGTTGGCAGTCTTCATCACACACTGATTTCCTTTTGTCCTACGCCCGAAAGGCGCTGCCGTATTATGGGGCGGCCCCGACTGGGCTAGAAAATCCCCACCCCGGGTCGGAGCTGGGTTCGAGTGGTGGGCAGAACCCGCCGAGGCTAAGATCTTGGCAACTCTTTGTTGCTCATGGTGTTTCAGAGAGGGGTTTCTTGTTGGAGAGATAAATGGGGAAGGGGGCAAGCCGCATGTCACCGAGGGGCTGGGGTGTTCAGGGGCTTTTCGTGGCTCCCCTGCCCCTCTTCTGGAAAGGAGGAAGCTGGGCAGGGAATCAGGAAGCCAGGGCTCAAGGTCACGGCCTTAGGGTTTAATCAGACCCGCGGGCTGGGCCACACTGGCATTGTAAGGAACCAGCAGCAGAGACGGAGACTTCTCCTTTCCGTGCCTGGTCTCCCTGTGCGTGGGAAGGAGGGGTCTCCGAGGAACCTGATTTGGGAAGGAAGGCACGGCAGGCACCTTCTCTACCTCTGTGTGCTTCTCGCCGCCTGTCCTTTGTCAGCGTCCTCCTGTCCTTCCCCCGGGGAAGCCGGGACTCACGGAAACGCAGGCTGTGTTTTGCAGGCTGCAGGGTGGGACAGAAACCCAGCCTGGGCCGTGACACCGGGGAGTCGGTGGAAATACAAGTGAACAATGGAAAGTTGGTAGAGGGCCCGCCGTGGCTTGGCACAGAGCACCAACGATTGTGTCTCGTTTGGGCACACACTCGGGGGTATTGTCGGAGATGCCAGGGCCGGAGGCCAGGGTACCGAGCACGGTGTGGGCAGGCTGGTGGGTTGTCGCCGTGACCTATTCTGCTGCCCGCAGTCCCCCCGCGGGGACCCTGGGAGCCCTGCCAAGTGGGCATGGGGTGGCCAGCCAGTCATGTTGTCCTTACAAAGAGAATGGGGCTGCCTCTGGGGACTGAGAGGGGCGTGCACGGGAGGGCGGTTTCTTCCACGGGTTAGGATGCTTGTTCTTCGAGGATCACTTCCGGTGGGCTCCCCGGGCGTGAAGGGAGCAGGTGCGTGTATGTGTGCACGTGAGAGAGGGACACACACGCAGACCCAGGTGTGTGTGCGACCAGCCTTAAGGGAATCCCCCGCCTTCCCCAGCCGTCCCAGCCCTGTGTCCCAGCCACAGTGTCACCCGCTGGAGGTGACTTCCTCAGATGCAGTGGGTCCCAGAGAGGGGCCGGGCTGAGCTCTGCCGGTGCAGTTAGAATTTGGCCTCCTCGCCGTCCCCCCTGCCGGACAGGCACCCGCGGGGCCCCCGTGGTCCTGGGCCGTCCGTGTGCAATTTCCCAGTTCAGCCATGCAGTGTCCTGCACGGGAACCCGGCCCACACACAGAGCAAACCTACGGCACACAGATACCCCAGACCTCTGTTTGGGTTTTTTTCAGCGGCACCTTGGAACCTTCCGTGCAGAAGGGGTCCAGGTAAAAGGACACCGCCGGGCTCTGTCCTTGTCGCACGCATTTCGTCCGCGTCTTCTGCTCTTGTCCTCACCCACTCGTGTGCCCTGTGCTTTCCCTTCCTCGCTCCTGCGTGTGAGCCGGGTGTGGACGGGAGGCTCCCCGAGGGGCAGAAATGCTGAGTCACACTCGCAGACACACGGTGTGTGGGGACGCGGATCTCCCCCCCCCCC
>JAPYYM010002153.1:0-12611 GCA_028534135.1 Potos flavus
TTCTCTGAGTTCCCGCCTATTGTTAAGAGTTGTTCTATGACCTTTATCTTGGGAATAGTTTGGCTGGATATAAAACTCTTTGGTTTACATTTTCTTTCCTGAATATGCTTAAAAAAATGACTTCGTTTCTCTGTAGTTTAAAATGATGCTATGACCAGTCTGGTAACAATCAGGTTTTCTCTTCATTTTGAGTTAGTCGGTCTTTTTGCATAAATTTCCAAAGGACTGTTTGTTTTGTTTTATTTTGTTTTAAGTTTCAGTCGTTCTGCTAGAGTATATTTTGGTGTTGATGATTCGGAACCAACCACCTCAGGTTTTAGTGTGCCTCATCGACACTTAGCTTCATTTTTTATTATTATTATAGGAAAGACCAATTAAATTAAGGTTTTAGTATTTCTGCTATTCCTTTATCTTATTTTGTTTCTGCTTTAGGGATACCTTTTATAGATATACTAAATTATCTTTGCTTATCTGTTACGTGGGCTGTGGCTCTTGAACTTCTTTTATGTCTTCATTTAATTCTTTTCTATTTTAAATTTTCCTGCTTGTTTTTACCCTCTTCATTATCTGAAGACATTAGCTATTGGATTTATTTGCTATTTTGTTTCTTTCAGTTTAGTCAATATTTCTGAAATGCTTTCCTCCTCTATTTCTCATTCTTTCCTGGTCTTATAAATCTTACTCCTGGATTTTTATGATTCTGATTTATGATATTTTTTCTATCCCATACTCTTCTCTTAATGTTTTTGCAAATTTTGCTTTGCAGGCATGCCTTCCTGGTGTGCTTTTATTGACTGGAGGGCATTTATTAGGTTCTCACTTTCTTCTTTCAAGAATGTTGCATAAGACTGGTGCTCGATTGTTTCTGTTGCTTATTTTATGTGAAAGATTTTTTCCTGAACTTTTAGAAGGATTCGAGAGTCAGGACATCTTTTCTAATTTCATGGCTCTAGAGTTTCCTTTTCTGTGTATTCATGCAATTTCAAAACCTGATTGCATGCTCTCTGGGCTCTCTTTCTGTGTCCTAATTTTGATCTGGATGTTTTTGGACAAGGGTCTCTGTCGATGTGCTACTCAATGTGAGTTCTTTCCACAACATTTTTTCTTAGTGTTAGCCTTTGTCCTGGAGGGGAGTTTGATGGGTTAATTTTGAGAAATCATTGGTAGCATTTTCTTGTGACTCTTTCCTAGAGCTTTCCTAGCATTGCTTCCATTGCCTTTTCTAATTCTCTGTCAGATAATTTCAACCTCTGTGTCATATCTGAATGCTTTGTTATATCCGAATGCTAATTGGCAAATGAAAATTGTATGTATTTAAGGCATACAACTTGGTGTTTTGGTATGCATTTACACTGTGAAATGAACACCACAATCAAGCTAATTAACACATCCATCACTTCACACAGTCACTTTTAGTGTGTGTGGTGAGAACACTTAAGATGCCTCCTAGCAAATCGAAAGTATGAAATTCAGTACTATTAACTATGGTCACGATGCTGTATGTTAGATTTCCAGAACTTACTTATCTTACAGCTGAAACTTTGTACCTTCTGACCAACTTCTGCTGTTCCCGATTCTTCCCCTCCCCCGCCCCGGGTCCTTGGCAATCACTATCTTACTCTCCCCTTCCATGAGTCTGGCTTTTTAGATGCTACACATTAGTCAGATAATGCAGTATTTGTCTTTCTGCGTCTGCCTTACTTCAATCAGCATAATGCCCTCCAGTCACTCTTCTGGGTGTATACCCAAAGGAAACGGAATCAGGATCTCCTAGAGACATCTACATTGCTGTTTCTTACAGCATTATTCACAACAAAATATGGGAAACAACCCACATGTCTGTCAACAGTTGAATGGACAAAGAAAAAGTGGTATACACACACACACACACACACACACACACACACACACACACAGTGGAATGTTATTCAGCCTTAAAAAGCACTGTGTCTCTCTTAAAGTGCCTGTCTGTCTAGATTTCTGGGACCCAAGATCTCGGATGAGCCCATAAAAAGTCTTTGACTTTTAATTTGTCCAGCTTTTCTTATAAGGACTACTATGATAACTTCTTTTTCTTTAAGGTTTTATTTTTAAGTCATCTCTATACCCAATGTGGGGCTCAAACTCACAACCCTGAGATCGAGAGTCACATGCTCTACCAACTAAGCCGACCAGATGCCCCTATCATGATAACTTCTAAGCTCTTACTATGTTGGAACCAAAATCAGGTTATCGAATTTTTAGGACTCCTAGACCCAGACTCCTCTAGCCTCTTCAGACCTTACTCAGGTATTATGGACACAGCTTCAACTGGAGTTTGAAAACTGCCCCCATTTCCAGCTCCAGTTCTCAGACTGGTTCTCCAAGCCTTCCAGGGTTGGAAATTTGGGGACCATGAGTTCCACCTGATGCTTCATGTCTTCCCTCTGCTTTCCCTCATCGCCACTAAACCACTCAGGTTTTCTGTCAATGCTTTCCCCATCCGCGTATACATAAGGGTTTGAGTGGAAGAGTTGACAGTTTTGCTGTAGCTGTTGTCCATGGATGTGAGGTTGGGTATTTTAGTTCTCTCCTTTTATGGGGAGAGGCTGCAGCGACTGTTTTCCCAGACTCTTCTGACTGCATGTACTTAGCAGGTGCCTTTGAAGACCAAAGACCTTCAAGGTTCAAAGGAATTGTCTGATTTCGGGTCAGTCAGGAAGCCTGCTGAACATCCTTCCCACTCCTGTCCTCAGCCCTCCGCTGATGGCGCCCCTCCCTGTGGCTGGCATTGTTGGGTAGAGACAGCTCCCCTGCCCTGGTTCCCATTCCATGTAATGACTCCAGGTCAACCTATCCTGACTTTAAGTGGAGATCTTTTCTGACATGATCCTAATTTTGATTGTTCACATTGTTGTAAGCCAGAGTAAATGTTCTCTAGAGATGAAGGATATAATGCTTGTCAAAAAGCCCACGTCTGATTCATTGCCTGACCTTACAGTTCTTTGTGCGGTGCTGTGCACCCTATGGGTTCTCAATAAATATTAATTGAATTGAATTGAATTGAATTTACACTTTGCTCATTTCACCAATAGGTTAAGTGAAGATTAACAACTTCACAGCAGTCCTAGCAGACTGAATTAAAGAATATCAGTGTATAGCTGAAATGCCTTGAATTGGTACAATAAAAGTGACTTACTGTGGAAAAATCTATAGTTGGGGGAACATTGTTCTTGGGCTCGCAACAATACTTGTCACAGAAGCAGCTATGAATATTTATACCACGTTCCTCATTTTCCCTTAGGAGCAAGTGGTTGCAAGTTCCTTAAAGACTTAACAAGTTCTCTACGTTATTTCCTAATTCTTTCTGACAAGGAGACAAGGTGGAAACAGACACAGCGATACGGCACATTTGGGCTGTAAGTTCATGTCACTGAACCGGTCTGCTGAATGTGCCCGTAGGTCAGGGATTTCTGCGCAGCGTGCGACTGTAGGTGGTTGGCTCCCTTTCTTTTTCTTACTTTGATTTATATCTTTCTACGAAGGAAGCAAAGAATGAAATACAGGCTGTCTCTGACTTTTGCGCTTCTACGTTTTATAAGGACAGTTTTCAACCTAGGGCTGCGAGAACTTCCCCATCGACCTGGAGAGAAATTGATTTGGCTTACAAAAATGTCGCACCTGGGAGAGTTACAAAACCGCAGCATGAAGAACATTAAAAAATTTTTTTTTAATATTTCCTAATCTATCATTGTGAAATTTCCTACCGTTGATTTCTTCTTATGTTTTCGAGAATTAGGCCTCTTGCTCACGGAACCCCCAAACATTGTTTAACTGGGTCGTCGTTCACCTTCATTAGCTAATCAATAACAGCTGGAAAAAATGCATTATGTCTCCGTTTTGTGGGTTTGCAACACACAGTAATATATTAAAGTCTCTGAAAAATTTGGCCGTAATGAAAGGATGAAATGATTTCCCCGATTGAATAGAGAATGCTTTCTCGTGAAAAATATACTGCTATTTTCTGAAACTGTGATCTGAGGTGGAAAACGTTTTTGAGCTCCAAAAGACCCCTTCTCCTATAAAGTCACTCATTTTTTTTATGGAACACTAAGCACTAATTCAACTGCTCTCTGATGTCGACCGCAAATTAATAGCTCAAAAATGTTGACATCAGGTGACTTTTCCATGGCCAAATCCTTTTATCTCGTTACACTCAAATCGGCTGTCTCGCACACTATTCCCCATAGGAGAGACTACTTGAAGATCTACTCTGACATTCTTGGCTCTTCCTATCACCTCCAAACAGCTCTGAGCAGAGGCTTTGATTTTTAATAGCACATCTTTTAAAATAAAATGTTGCTGAAATCACAAAGGAATGTCTTCACAATGGAGACTTTGCATTTTGCTTCCCTACTGTGGTACAGGACAGGAAAGGATGCTTAGCCATTAAGATAGTTAGTGATTTATTCCCTTAGAAAGTGGGATTTGGGTTTGGCCACTTATGACACTTTTGGAAATGAAATGGACGCTTGTCAAATTCTCCATAGTTTTCCTGATAAGTGGAGTCAATTGGGGAGTATTGCGCAATAGGAGAAAGCGAAGAATGATATTCTGATGGAGACTTGCATATGGATGTGGATGATTTATTTCAGAAATGGAGCAGAGCATAGAGTTTTTATGTTGGATTTCCTTCTCAGAAGCCTTATGGAAATATATAATAATATGCAAAATATAGAGGAATGTAAAAGTAATGTTTTAATATTAAATTATGATGGAGTTGCAATTGGGAATTTGTGTGGGTGTTGCTCCAGAGACTTTGTCATCACGTCTCAGACCGGAAGGGTTTGCCAAGGTTCAAACGCACGCGCATTGTGCCATACAGCTTTCATTCATCAATATCTTCGTGTTAGACAGGAGGCGTGAGGAAATGATCTTGTTTCAGGATCTTTCTTGAGGTCCCCTCGAGGGTACGTGTTGATCCCTTATTTTAGTTCTAACAATTCAGCATTACTCCGGACTATGATTTTAGATGGGGGACTGATAATTGTGTCCATAATTCTTGGGTTCCCCGGCCATGGAAACATGGCATTTTATCTGCCATTTAAGAGATTTCTGAGTATTAAGAGACTTTCTTCTCTTTGAGTTGGCGTTTCATTGAATCCAACAGAGATTTTCTACTTGCCGAGTTACTGAAGTTTTCTACCTCTGTGCTGGGGATAATGGAAGTGAATGGTAGCCCTTGTTCCCAAGGAAACATCTGTCCGGAGGGAAACCATCAGAAGAGAGACAAGCACTTCTCGCTACAGTCCTAGAATAAGGCCACCTTGCCCAATCAGGAATGACTCTGCAGAGGAGAAGATAGCCCATCAAAATGTTGGCAATGGAAGGCAGGATCCAGACAAGGAGGGCCAGTGAGTGTTCCAAGTGCAAAATTCTGTCAAAGACACGGAGGTACAAGAGAGCAAGTCTCCTCTCAGAGGAACTGCAAGTCCTAGTCATGGGGGGGCAGCCCTGCGCCAGAGTGGGGGGCTCGTGCAGGAAGGGATGAGGGCGGGGCTGGAGAGGCGTGTGGGCACTCACACACTGAATTTGGGCCTGGTTTTTAGAGCCCAGTCCCAGATCACTGACTGTCAAAGGGAGTAGAAAGTAAACGGTAAACTGTAGGAAAGAAAAATTAAAAGGAGACAATACAATTAAATTGGGAGGAAATTTAAAAAAGAGAGAGAGAGATAGAGAGAGAGAGATCACCGCTATCCTAGGAGATCCGTCATCTAAATTACGTGAGAATAGTATTTGTGCAGGATAACATGTGTAGCGGTCTCCTCAGTGGACCCAAAACGCAAAGCAGCCGTTTCCACAGGACGCTGAGCATCTCTGTGTCCCCTACCCCACCCGCCATCCCCAGACCCAGGGTCTGCGATGGAAGCAGAATCCTATAGTTGACGCCAGGGAGTGGAACGTTCACCAGTCTCCCGAAAATCCAACCTGCTTCTCCCCACTGATGTTCAGAAGCCCTGGGCCTGGGTATGAAACAAAAGATCGGGGAGATCAAATATGCCTCAGTTTCCTCAAGTGTAACACGGGGGAGCTCCCATCACCCGTCGCTGCAGGGAGGTCTGGGGGCCGAGGGACCAATTCATGCAAAACCCTGAGAGCAAGGCCTGGAGGAGCACATGCTCCACGGACGTTAGTCATTGTCCTTGGCCACAAAGTCAGCATCAACGTCAGCATCACAGACAAGTGTCACAAAAAAGCACGTAGCGTTACGTAAATTAATATTTCGTCTTCAAAGGATAATCAGCCGAGACATGGCAAGTTTCCCATTTGTTCCAGCGCGCTGTGGACGTTCGTGGTGTTTGGTCTTCAGAGCTGACCTCTCTACTGTGAGTAAGTGACACCAGGAGAAGTTTCCTAAGAGTGGGAGGAGGGCCATAAAGACAAGACGGAGAAGGGAGCCAGGCTGCCTGAGATTGAGGGCAGCGTTTTCCATGTCAAGAATGAAGACGGTCGAGGGGTTCAATCCTCAGCCGCAGGAGGTTTATTAAATCCTCGATGGGCTCATAATATCTTCACCATTTTCAATAACCACCTACGGAAAATCACCAAGCAGGTGCATGCCATGCTCGTGTCTGGCCAGAGGGAAGTAACATCCATACACGCATGCGGGCACGTCAGGAACAAGCTGTCACTCCTAGAGGAAAAGTGTTCTAAGTGACAGGATGAGCACGTCCAAGATTTTGGGGTTGTCTCTACAGGGGTTGTCAGAAAAACAAGGGAGGCGTAAGTCTCTACTCCTTCCTGATACAGTCAATGGATTACCCAGCATATCGACGACTGATACATGAGTGACCCATTTTGGATTTCCTGGATTGGGTCCTTTTAAAAAAATTAAAAGCAGAAAATTTCAGACTCTTGTTTTGTGAAGAGCCCTTGAGACAAAGTCTGTGGTTAATATGAAAACAAGTGCATTCGGGTTAGGAGAGTGTTTATTAAATCTACGATCTCTTTGTAGGATTTTTTCCAGTAAGGCCACAGGAAATCTGGAGTCCCAGTAAGAACTGTTGAAAACAGGGCATCCCATGGGTTTTTTATTTGATAAGTGGATCTTACTGCCTCGATCCAGGGTTGTCCCACTGGCTACTGCAATCTCACGGCTGCTCAGGGTCCGTCGTTGGAGGACAGCCTTGTCTCCAGATGCCTCTGACTTGGGGGGACCAAAATGCTGTTGGCACCTCTCTGTGGACTCGGAAACCAGCAGCACGAGCGAAGACGTCCGCGCTCTCTCCTGGGATCCACCAACACTTTCCCGACGGCCTGCCCTGCATCAGACACTGATTTCCTGACCAATAAGTAATTACAGATGAGACACGAGATGGCAGAATGTTCTAGTAAGTGATGCGTATTAAATGACGCCACCCCACATAACATACAAGGCCATGGGGGGTGTTTGCAAGCCTGATGGTACCATGTGCGTGCACATAGCAAACACTTTGTGAGCACATTTGCCCTCGGGCTGTTGGGACAGAACGCAGATGACTTTTACACAAAATCGTTAATCAGGCTCATTCAGTTTTTTCTGGCACAGATAACCATTATACACCACTGAGAAATCAAAATCTGTAAAATATTTTATAAAGCATTGTTTAAATAGTTAGAGATCGGAGTGGAGAGCCCTGGTCCTACCATCCACTATGAACTAAAACTTTAAAAATTTGGTGGCACTGGGCAAAGTTTTGATGGAAAGAGTCGTGGGACCTTAATGATGCGGGGATTGGTCTCTTAAATTTACAAGGCTTTGAAATTTGGTCCAAGGTCTCAGGAACTTCCCCGAGTCTACCAATCTCACTTTAGCTCCTGATTAAACCTCAGAAAATGCCTTTTGATGGGAAACTATTCAATTTACAACCTGAAAGATGAATCCCACCCTTGTGAGAGTATTTCCTCAAAATCTTTAGAGATATTTTCCCAAGGAAAACATAAGTCACCAATACGCTCCCCTTCTCTTCTCAAATTTGTTAGCTAATACGTGTTAATGTTTTCCCCAAATTTTAGGCCAGCTTTATTCTTCATAACGACAATCCTTCATATCAAATATCCTACAAAAAAGTAGGAAAGATTTAGGAAAATCTTTCCTGCTATTTATCATCAGTATATTGTACTTCTTAGTTGAGACTAGGGCTAGGAAAAATTTAAAATTATTCACAGCATTTATTGGTTAAATAATCAGTTGGGGTTATTTCAGAGAGGAGGTGTTTAGAAGCCAGACTATTAAGGAGGCCAAGCTCCCAGAATTTTAATTATTACTTAACTTAGATACCTCCTAAGTTTTAGTGTCCCTTTAGAGCCATCACTTTAGATTCAGAGGTTGACTGTGAATAATCACTTTAAGATTCAGAGGTTGACTGTGCAGATTTCGGGAAAAGCACCTTCCCGTGCCCGGAGTACAAGGCGAAGCTGCCCCTCTCTCATATTCCCGTTTATGTGTGATGGCCTCATAAGGCCGCAGACACCTGCCTTCCGGCCACATCTGTGGACGCTGGGCCCCTTTCCGTAAACACACGCGGGCACACGGTCCCCACACAGTTCCCCTTCCCACAGGCCTCTCTGGGAGGGGCGGCCGTGTGGCCAGATCCCGTGTCCTCACCCCTCCCAGGCTGCCCAAGAAAGCAGGACTGGATGGCTCACTCCCTTCGGAGAGCTGGGACTTTCGACCACCCAGGAAGATGCTTGGAAGCCTCCGAACCGGACAGAGGTGCCGCTGACACGGGCCGGCCTGCTGCGTGTGGCCCTGCGTGTGCCCGCGAGCAGCACGGGGAGCAGGCCGGCCGTGCAGGGAGCCGAGGGAAGCGGCCTCGTGCGCAGCGGAGACCAGAACGGCAGATCCTCTGGCCCCCGCCAGGCCCTCCCCGCCTCCTGCCCACGAAATGTCCTTCCTCGGAGCCCCTCCCCTGGTTCCCCATCCACGTGGCACTTGGGATCACTGAGTTATTATTTTATCCCCGGAAAGGATGAAAACCCTAAGAAGCAGCTCCCTTCTGCATGTTGGTAATATGGCCTTGTGTTTCTTCCTGCAGGGACGGCCCAGGCGGCACGTCGGTGTGTCCAGTGCTGGTGGGTTGTGGGATCTGGGCTTGCTGGTGACAGATGGATGGTTGGGGACAGGGACAGCTGGCTTCCCCGAGCAGTGCCAGTCGCCCACCCATCTGCAGGTGCGTTTCACTTTCCTCACCTCCTTGGCTCTGTGCATAGGACGTTATTGACACCGAAATTCCACAAAGGCCACATTTTATAAAGTGACAACCCATTGGTGACGTTTGTCCTGCTGAGAGACAGCGATCTGTCTCTCAGGAAAGCGCTCGGTGCTGGTGGAAGCAGCAGGCACGCTGCTTGTAGGGGCAACGGGCATTTGGGACATGGTTTGACTCAAGAATTTTACAGTATCCAATAAAAGGACATATTCTCAAATTTAGTATAGGAATCATGTCCCACGATGTTCATTGTGAAATCATTCATTTCAGTAAAACGCGGAAAATCTATCTGACAAAAGATGGTACAGTGAAATGTAGTGAATCTATATGATTGCATATTATGTAATTTCAGTGGTTATTTGGAAGAATTTCAAACTGCATGGGGTAAAGATTCTAATATAGTATTATGAGGAAAAGATACGATGCTTCATGAACAAGAGTCTTATTCATAATATTCTTAATAGGAGGGAAACTCTCCAGAAAGATAACACTAGTTATTTCTGGGTTGTGGGGACATAAGACAAATTTACTTTCCTCCTTACACACACACAAACATACACAACATATGCATAGATGTATTTATTTCAGGTTTTGCAAAATGAGCATGCATTTATTTTACAAATAAAATACAAATACAAACGTATTTAACAAAAAAGTGTTTTCTCCCATCTGGTGAAGTTCGCCACGGCCATGAATATCGTCGGGAACTCCATGTTCAACCTTCAAACACTAGAATCCACCAAGATTGTTTTTTGCATGGAAAGTCGTGGCTTTATTTAGGGGCTCCCGTAAGCTGCTGCGTCCACGAAGGTGTTTCCACCCTGTATCTGGGCGGAGATGTGAGCCTGGCTCCCCTTAGTGATTCCGATCCCAGAGACTGATTTACTGTTCTTAGAAACACTTACTCCAGCAGCTTCGATTGGACCCATTGCTGACCCCCTTCTCTCAGAGCCCGAGAGAGACTGTGAGTTTCCGAGGTGAGTAATGGGGGTCCACTCCCAACGCTCTTTCTCTGGATCCTCCAAGTCCGTCCTAAGTACGCTTCCCATCCCCAATCCGACGGCCAGGAAGTCAAGTGTGTGATTCTAGCTTCTTGAAGAAATGTTTCTTCGCCAAATTATTAGAGTCGTGCATGTTTTATGAAGTGTGGGTTTCGGACACGATTTTACAAAAATCGCCTCAGCTTTTTTGTCGCCACAATTTTGAAGACATTGCATTTTATTTTGTAATGTCCTTTAACCCCAAGAGCAGCGACCGTCCTTAGAGATGAAGAAGTAAAGCCAGGGACAGAATGAAATTCTTTCCTTTGGTGGATAATGAAGTTGCACGGGCACCTTCCTTGCTACTCTTCCCTGAAAAACAAAACAAAACGCAGACCTTGAAAATGCTTCAAAAAATGGGCCTCAACCAAGAAAGTGGTGTTATCTGTGAATCAGTTTATTTGTACCATTCAAGCCTGTTTCCTGTTGCCGACAGTTGGCAATGACCATAAATAATTTATTAGAACATTAGGTGATCATCTATATGTGAACCAAATGTATATATCCTCTAACAAGTATGCCTTATTTATATTTATTAGCTGACATTTGAGTTGTAGCCCATTTAAAGGAATATCCGTTGTAGAAATAACAGAAGGATATTTACAAAAGTAATTTTTAAAATTAATATGTATTTAGATCAATAGCTAAGAAAACATTCCTGTCACTCTTTTGTGTGCTGAAAGCTTTTGGTACACTAAAATAGACTTTTTCTTCTACCTAGCCCCTAATAAATACTGTTGCCAGAGGCAATGTGTTAACCCCCCTTTCTATCCATTTTTCAGAAATATTTCTCTGTAATGATTGAGCGCCTGTTTAATGATTACGCGTCACAAACGTTCCCTTTGTTGGTCTCACAAGCAACCTGGAAGACTGGTGAGTTTAGAAATAGGATTATCAATTACGGTCATGATTTTTAACTTGTGATCTAGTTTCCTAACAGAACATAAACTGCCAAATACCAATTGTTACGTGCAGTTGTTTCTTTCCTTAAAACAAGCTCCCAAATATGCTCTTTTTTCCTGGTCTTGTGGATGGGAATACACAGTCTCAGAATAATAAGGCTTCTTGTCACAGAAAACTGTTAGCCATGTAGTGTTCACTTCTTAGGTTTAAAAAAAAAAAGCACAGACATGTAAGGAAAAATTGAATCAGCATCCTGGTGATGTGCTTCTGAGACTTGTGCATTCGTTCCTTCTGTCGAGAGAATACGGTTCCAAAGAAGGTGCATAGATCTTGCAGGCAAAATTCTTCTTTTGCCTGAAGTCTTAAATCGCCAATTGCATTTCCACGTAATGCCTTTTACGGCATGAGAAGTCTTCGGAAACATCACGGAAATCCCAGGAGGCCGGGGGGCGGGGGGGGGGGGGGGGTTCCCGCTAAATCGCCCTCGTAACCCTACCGGGATCTTCGAGGCCCGTGTACCATTTTATGAAGCAGCCACTTACGTGCACCGTGGGCTAATGACGGACTTTTAGGCTAACTATTCACATCTGGAAGAAGAAAAGTGTAAGATACTGGGAAATGATGCAACGTAACTGTCTCTAAGGGCTGCGGCGTGTGTCCGAGGCGCGTCCAGAAGCTGTTCGCGGGACGTGGGCTCGTGAGGAGGCCTGTTTTACTTTGCTGAGAATCACCCATGTCGGGGAGCCCCCCCCCCCGCCAGGTGCCTACAAAAGCTGGGACGGAAACAGGACATCAGGCCAGATAGTGCGGGGGGCGGGGGGGGGTGCAGGGGCTCCGAAGTGGGCACAGCTCGTCTGAGCCGCTCATCAAGCCCTCCGACGTCAGCCCTGAGGGGAGAGGGGCTCCCTGCGCTGAGATTGGACTTCTAAGGGGAGCCCGACATTTAGGTTTTCCCTACAAAGATGGAAATCACCGACTTTATTTTGTGAACCCCTGGGGCTGGCCACGCAGAGCCCTTGTCCATGCCTTCCCTGCAGCCGGGCCTCGCTCGGTGCGGGCCGTCTCAACGCCGCGCTGGCACAGAAGGCCTAACGAGGAAAGCAGTACTTTAATTTTGAAGTGCAAGTATAGTGGCAATCGATCTTATTTGGAAAAAATTTCACCCGAACGCTCTTGTAAAGACACAGGCTGGGTCTTTACCCAGAAGCATAAACCCTGTGGAGGAAGGTTGGCGCGTCAGAATGGCCAGCCAGGGTGGGTCCATCTCACGGGTGTGCAGCGGGTGCCTGCGGGAAGGGCAAGGGGAGGTGAGCGGCAAGACTGGGGGTGAGCCACAATGCATGCCTTCCTGGAGTTTGTGATCTGTCTGTGCATGCACACACACACAAACAGGCACGCACACACACGCACATGCACACACACACACGCACATGCACAC